>JBAMBJ010001479.1:0-60000 GCA_037043495.1 Drosophila recens | reverse complement strand
GCAGTCGACGGGCAACGCTTTGCAGCAATGTGTACGGCAACCCTGTTGGCAATGGTTGGCAACGCGTTCCAGCGCTTTGATTTAATTGCAAATGAATTTGCTTAACACTAATAAAAGTATAACCAATATAACATAAATAAGCTAAATATTAAAATTAAAGTGCATTAGAATAGTCTCTTTTGTGATATATTTGCTTGCACGGTTAATTAAATGTTAAATGGCAGAGTCAGCTGTTGTTCAGTGTGACCAGCTAGCGACAATACCAAATTTACCGCAAAGAGCGTACACAACAACATCAACAACACAAACAACGCATTTTGCACAATTCACTATTTTATTTCTACTTTGTACTTTGTTAATAAACATTGTTTAAAGCAGCGCCAGAGCGTGACAATATTTAAATTAAAAAGGCGTGAAATCGTGTTAAACAATGGAGGCGTGAACTGTTGTTGTTGTTGTGCTGGTGAACGTAACGGGATAAGGACAGAACAGCTGTTTTTTTACTTAACAATAACAAATAAATAAATCAAAGTGTTTTTAATCGAAGATTAAACATTCCACATGCAACGCAACGCAGATGATCGACAAAGGCTGCTGGTGCGGCAGGAGGAGGAGGAGCAGGAGGAGGAGGATGAGCCAATGCTGGGCGAGGGGGCGGGGGCAGCTGTTGGTGTTTGTTTTGTGCCCGCATTCGCAGCCCATGCTGGGCAGCGAGAGAGAGGGAGAGGGCACTACAACAACATGGCGGATGGCGATGATCGCTGTCTGCTGGAGCGGGAGCGGGAACACGACGAGGTGCTGCTAATGTCCACCCCCCCCACCGCCGGAGCAGCCTTGACCTATTGTGTGTTCTATCTGCTGGGCATTGGAACAATGACGCCATGGAATTTCTTTGTCACCGCCGAGGATGTAAGTACTCCCAATGATCATCATACTCATCAACATAATGATGATCAGCGTAATTGGGTTACAAAGTGCATAACGTTTGCGTCGCCGTCTAAGGTCTTTGCTTATCGCTCTTCCTCTCTCTTAATCTTACACTCCCCCCTCCCCCCTCTTTGCCATTCTGCCTTTTTTATTGTTGTTGCTATCGTCTTTAGTTTTTCTTTGTTTAAGCGACTTCGGTTGACTCAAGCCTCTGCCACCACCTCCTCTCTCTGCCGCTCTCTCTCTCTCTCCACTCTCCCATCACGCACCCCTGGCCAGTGTTGCCAACCAAAAAGAAATAGAAGCTATTTTCAGTTGAGAACAAATTTTTAGGGTACGAATTTCAAATATACAGTGGCGGCAGAATTAATAGCACCGCTCTTTCTTTTACTATAACAGCTATTGTAAGTCAAGTCTTCAAATTTAAAAAATATATTTGGAAAGGTCATCTAAATTCCGTTTGAATGATGTATAACTTTCCTTAACCCATTAAGTACCCATTAAAATATTCGAATTTTAAAAAAGGTCTACTTTTTCAACTTTTTTCCTCGATTTTTTCCAAAAAATGTTGGGATGCAAAAAAATTCTTGGAACAATTCTAAGAGTAACTGCAAAAGAGAATTTTCAAAAATATTTTTGCTATTATTTCTTATAATGTTTTGAAAACTGCAAAAAAGGCACTTATTGCATGAAAATGAGGAAAAATGGGTTAAAATTGTCATTTTTAGGATTTTCAAAATATTAAAAAAAATACTAGCAAAAATATTTTTGAAAAATTTCTTTTGCAGTTACTCTTAGAATTGTTTCAAGAATTTTTTTGCATCCCAACATTTTTTGGAAAAAATCGAGGAAAAAAGTTGAAAAAGTAGACCTTTTTTAAAATTCGAATATTTTAATGGGTACTTAATGGGTTAAGGAAAGTTATACATCATTCAAACGGAATTTAGATGACCTTTCCAAATATATTTTTTAAATTTGAAGACTTGACTTACAATAGCTGTTATAGTAAAAGAAAGAGCGGTGCTATTAATTCTGCCGCCACTGTAAACTAGCCGACAAATTTAGTTGAAAACTTTTAAAGTTAAGTCTACTCATAATTTGAAAAGGAATGGAAAGGTCATTTTAATTCCGTTTGAATGATACAAAACTTTCCTTAACCCATTAAGTACCCATTGAAAATTTTTAATTCTTGTAAATGTCTATTTTAAAACTTTTTTCCTCGATTTAAAAAAAAATGTTTTGATGCCAAAAAATATTTTCAAACATTCCAATAGTGTGTGCAAAAAATTGTTTTCAAAAATCTCTTCGGTAGTATTTTTTTAAATTTTTTTAAAACTGAAGAAAATTATTATTTAAACCCCTTTTTCCTTCGAAAAAAAATACTTGGAAGACAAATATTAAAAAAAAGACAAAGCTATAAATATTTTTATCAGGATCTAAAACAAAAACCATTTCCGATAACCGATATTAACCGTTTGAAATTGGTAATCGTAACTGAAACCGTAACGGACGTGAAACTTATATTTTACCGATACCTAAAAACCGTAATTTATTCCAATCGAAATAACCGTTTGTGCTCTGCGTTCGCAGTATTGGAAGTACAAATTCCGGAACACAACCCTCAATGGCACCCAGCCCGAGGAGGAGCTGACGCCACTGCAGAAGAGCTTCACCTGTGATCTGACGCTGACTGCGACCATCTCGGGCACCACATTCCTGCTGCTGAACGCCGTCTACGGCCATCACATTACACTGCGCGCCAAAATGCTGGGCACACTGTGCACCATCTTTGTGCTCTTCGGAATTACCACCGCATTCGTGGACGTGAACACGGACAAGTGGCAGGAGCAGTTCTTCCTCATCACACTCATCATTGTTGTCCTGCTGAATAGTAAGTGATGCAGCAGTATCAAGACTCTGTCATACACTCTATCCACGTTTTTTACACTTTTGTAATATTCATAATTAGAAAAAGGGTTTAAAACCGTAACCTTAACCGAAACGGTAACCGTTAATCGGTATTAACCGATTAAAATTGATAACCGTAACTGAACTTCCATAGCTCGAACTTCTATAACTTGAATTCTCTCTAACTCGAACTAAATTGAGCGGCAATAAGTCGAAGTCTCCATAGCTCGAAATTTTTCCTTGGATAATGGTGATTTGAGTTAGGGAAGTTCGAATTGTTCGAACCGACATAACCGTTTAGTAACCGATTCCTGCATAACGTTAAGTTGAATTAAATTTTGTTGTCAATGTGTAATCGTCGTTTTTAAACCGAATTTTGAATTATTATATTTAATTTAACGATAAATTGAATTGCATTGAAAATATATTTTTGAAACCAAAGAACTTCGCTTTATAAATTCTTGTAAAAATGACAATACATTTTTTTTTTTGTTTGTGATTCAATTTTTTACCCGTTTTTTGAATAGTAATAATAAATACATACCCGGTTACCGTTACGAGACCGATACCCTAAGATTTTCCGTAACCGATAACCGAAAACAAAAATTCTAACTTTACCGAAATCGTAACTGTTACCGATTGAAAACACTAGTTATTTTCCAAAATGACAGAATAGTTAATTTTGCTGCTAAAAAGATTTTCAAGTAATATAATTTTTAAATTACGTCAAACTAAATTAATTAATGAATAATATTTTAGATCAACATTTTTTGTGAAAACAGGGTATTATACCCTGTCGTTTCTATTATTTCTTCCCTCACTGTCACCATGATTGCTCGAAACTTTGACTTTTCTAGGCATTTTTATTTTTTCGAACCCAACTTTCGTTGCCCGTTTTTAATCCTTGTTTCATTCCCATAGTTTCCTCGGCCACGATGTCGGGTGCGTTGTACGGCGTCGCCGGCCTCTTTCCCTCCGAGTACATAACCGCGGTGGTCAGCGGCCAGGCGCTGGGTGGCATCCTGACCGCCCTGGCCTTCATCCTTGTGCTGGCCTTCGATGCGGGTCCCTCCGCGACGGCCTTTGTGTTCTTCTGCCTGGGCGCCCTGTTGATCCTGCTCTGCATTGTCAGCTACTTGGCGATGGCACAGCGCGACTACTTCAAGTACTATCTGGAGGGTGGCGACAAGTACAAGGTGATCAGCGCTCAGCCGTCGCACAGTCGCAACGAGGACGAGGACGGGAGCAACGAGGGCGTGCCTCTCGAGCCCATCCTGCGGCAGGTAATGGGCAAGATCTACATCCAAGCCGCCAGTCTGGCCTTGCTCTACGCCACCACGCTGTCCGTGTACCCCGCGGTGACGGTCCTCATGCAGTCGGAGCACTACGACCGCCACAGCCAGTGGACGGGTGAGCCTCGAATAACAATTGTCAGCGATCGCAAAATTACAACAAAATTTAAAACATTTTAGAGCTTTAAAAAACAATTATTTAACTTTTGAATAAATTTAAAATTTATTAATTTAGTTAAGTTAGGAGTAAGGATGAATAGGAAAAACTAAGAAATACTATCTTTTGATAAAGTTTCCTTAAGACTTTATTTTAAAATCCATGATATGTTAGTTATAGAAAATCTTTTGGCATATTCTGAATGGTGACAAAAAAAAATATGAATTGCATACTTGAAAATCCAGAAACCCTTTTGTCCTGGGATATATAATCCTTATAAGTATTTCTAGTGGGAAATATTATCCCATTTAATATTATATTATCCATATTATTATTGCTGGGAAATATGGTCCCAAAAGGGCTAAAACTTAATAGACTTCTAGTTCCAGTTATTTATTTCAATTTTTAAATATTTTTGTTAAAATTTAAAACGCAAAAATTTGTAAAAAAAAATCAATTTTTTAATAATTAATATAAAGGTTTTTTTTTGTATAATAATTGAACACAAAAAACAAAATAAAAGTGTAAAGTAAAATTGGAGCGTATTTATCAAAATATCAAATAATAGCTTTTTTAAAATCAAAACATATTCATTTTAATATATTATATTTTTTGTTAAAATTAAAAAAAAAATAAAATATTGATATTTAATTTTTAAATTTGTAAACCAATTAAACAAGAAAACCATTTAAAATGGTTTACAATTTTGTTATTTTGCATATTAAATTGACATATTTTTAAAATAATTAATTAAACATAAAACATTTTCCAAAAAACACTTAAAGTAAAATTTAAATGCATTGACCAATATTAAAAAAACAAATTAATATTTTTTTATTTTATGTGAATTAAATTTATTTTTTCTCTTTTCATAATAATTTTTATAAAATGAGTTTTTTAAGGATTTTATAAATTAAAATTGAAATTGTTTTATTATTTTAAATTTGTGTTGCTTTTGAAAATTAAGTTTAATATATCTATATTTTTTTTTGTAAATATCAACTATTAATTTGTATTTTATAATTGAAATTGTAAAGCTACTGCGATCCCTGATAGTTACATATTAATTTATAGCTAAGATCAGCTCATATTAATGCTTGCTCTTTGCAGATGTTTACTATCTGCCCGTGGTGAACTATCTGTTCTTCAACTGTGGCGATTACTTTGGCCGACTGATTGCCGGGTTCCTGGAGCGTCCGACGAACCAGCAGACGACGCTGCTGTGGACTGTGGTCCGAGTGGTGCTCGTGCCTTGTTTCCTGCTCTCCAACACCAGCGAGCACCACTTCCTGCCCACGCTGATCCAGCACGACTTCACGTTCATAGCCATGATCGTAGTGTTTGCCCTGTCCAACGGCTACTTGACCAACATTTTGCTCATCATGGCGCCGCGCAGTGTGAAACAGCACGAGAAGCAATTGGCCTCGTCCATAATGGCCGCCTCCCTGAGTGTGGGCATGGCAGCTGGCTCCCTGCTGAGTCTCGCCTTTGTCCAGATGCTGTGACCTGCCTTGTCAGCCTTAAGTAATCTTCAAAGCTTTTACACATTGTTAGTTAATGAGTTTTGTGTTTGTATTTCTTTTTATTTTGTACAACTGTTTCATCTTATTCAATTGTGATTAATCGTAATGCTCCCAAATTTGCCAATGTCTGTCATATCAACCATATCGAAGTTATTGATGTGTCCAGCATTGTATGTTTTGCTGTACTGTTTAACCTGTTAGTTGATAGGTTTTTATACTGTCCAACAATTAAATCAAAAATAAAGTTAAGTCTCATTTACGGTAATTCACATTGGTTAACGTTTATTACGATATTATTTAATTAAAGAAGCATTTAGATTATATATAAAATTAATTGTTTATTTCAATTCATTAAATTGATTGATTGGATTTTTTTAAATGGGTTTTAATCGAGTTATATAGAAATCACGAATCATATTTATAACTTTGACAAATAAACTTGAAATGTGCTTTTATAAAATAAACAAATATATTTCCCGATATTATAATGAATCATCTAAATAATAATAACAAAGGAATCATTACAGTTGTCTCTCAAACAGTCGAAGTTGCTCTCAGGCAACGTTGGAATCGAAGGGGTTAAATGTAGCACAGACTGAGAATTCACTTCTTAGGTCGAATCATCATAATGGCTCGTTTAAGGGAGTAATCGAATCCCCGAAATGTGTTCCAATTGACGCCTTTGTTCCAGTCATTGTCTTTATACGTTCCCGTCAATTGGCTGCAAGAATTCAAGTTAATTAACGAAGCTCTAAGAAATAATTAACATTACATCCTACCTGTGCTGAGGAATATATTCGTTATACCACCAGCCACCAGAGTCGTGAAAAACGCAGATTCCTTCGTCCCAACCGTTATTATTCTTATCAAATGTAGAAAATTTCCTGCCACGATGATAATCGAGTGAATCTCCAGCTGTCCCATTGGCGTTGCCCAGAGTGTGTAATTCATATTGTTGACCCTCATTGCCAATTGCGAATTCATCATAAGTCTCAAATACTTGATCTCCCTCAAAGTCCTCGAGAACTACCAATAATTCATGACGCCTCTCTGCAGTAATCGCATGAATCTTGTCCAAACCCAAGAATAATTCGCCATCTCGATTTCCAAATCCCTTTTTATACTCTCTCCAGTTGCGATTAAAGTTGACGCTTCCGTCCATCCGTCGCAGGATAATTGTCCAACCTCCATCCCGAGTTGGAGCATCGCAGGCAGCTTTAAAAGTTTGACTACTTATCTTGGGGATAACTATGTCATGGATTCCGCTGGACTTGGCCTCAGTACAATTGTGTGGGTTAAAGAACCAACTGTGTTTATCTGTTTCCTTAACAAGTCCCTCTACCAACTTTCCCTGTCGTTCCACCTCCTCTCCTAGAGCTTGGATATGCGACTCCTTCTGAAGGACATCTTCGTTCTGCTTTTCCAGGTCCGCTCTTAAGGATTGGATATCCGCTTCCTTATCACGTTTCTTCTGTTGTTCTAACTCTCCTCTAAGACTCTGGATATCCGTTCTAAAAACTTGAATATCAGCTCTTAAGGATTGGATATCCGCTTCCTTATCAATTGCGCACTTCTTTTGTTGTTCCAAATCCTCTCTTAACACTTGATTATCAGCCCTGAGAGATTGGATAGCCGCTTCCTTTTCGAGTACATATTGTTTCTGGTTTTCCAACTCCGCCCTAAGACTCTGCATATCCGCTTTGAACAGTTGAATATCTGCTCTTAAGGATTGATTATCCGTTTCCTTGTCGAGTACACAATTCTTCTGTCGTTCGATCTCTGCTCTAATGAATTGTATATCCGAATCCTTGGCAACTTCATTTGTCAACTTTGCCTGTCCCGTCCTAATAAATTCATTAGTTTAGGAACATTTCCATATTTACGATCCTTACCTTAGCTCGGATAGTTGGGAATCGATTGACTGAAGTATTGTCACTATTCTCTCACAATTCAAATCAGATTGCTTATAATAATAATACATTTTGCGACTTTTCTCAACTGAATATTAAAGAGGACTGACTGACTCGACGTTTGACGTGATGCGAAGAAGTGAATTTGGAAAACATATACATACATACACACTAACATCAATTCGATAAACACTTTGTACGCTGCAGTCAAGAAATTCCTTTTCACTGATGTTGTTGCAATATTTTGACATTTTGTTGTCATTTTTCTTGAAATTCTGCCAGCGTCGACCGGCCGCTGCTCGAGCGACGCAAGCAGAGTTAATTTTTGCCTGCTTATGCTCGTTTCTTTTGTTTCGACGCAGGTAGAGGCTGTTTCTGCTCGTTTCTTCTTGTTTCTTTCCCGACGTTGACGTCGACAATAACTGTACGTTGCAGGCAGAGGCTGTTTCTGCTCGTTTCTTCTTGTTTCTTTCCCTCTCTATCGTACAAGTTTTCGGCCGACGTTGACGTCGACCAAAATTGTGCGACGGAGACAGAGGCTGTTTCTGTTAGTTTTTTGTTGTTTCCGTCTCTGTCGAACGAACGTCGAACGTTGCAGCAGGGACAAAATCACATATGTATACCCTTCAGACAAATTCATCAAAGATTGTCTGGTGAATCATTATTGAATGTCTCTCTATGCTCGGTGAATCATTGATGAATTTGTATGAAAATCATCGGTGAATTTAACATTGTGATGTCCTACAGTCGATGAAAAGGGAACTTTCCCAAATGATTCACTTGCGTTTCATGGGAGGCAAACCTTGAGGAACTCTGCCGAGAAATCCCCAATGATTCCCTAACGATTCTTATGCCATTTTCATTTGGGAATCTCCCATGAATTTTGCGGAAAATTCCCCAATGATTCCCTAACGATAAAAAAAGTAATAAAAATTAATAAAAATTAAAAAAATTAAAAAAATATTAAGAAAATGATTAATTTAATTATATATTTTTATTAAAATTTTCCTTTTTTATTTGACACGTGCGCTTTCTGCGTTTTGTTGCATCAATTTTGTCCCTGCTGCAACGTTCGACGTTCGTTCGACAGAGACGGAAACAACAAAGAACTAACAGATACAGCCTCTGTCTCCGTCGCACAATTTTGGTCGACGTCAACGTCGGCCGAAAACTTGTACGATAGAGAGGGAAAGAAACAAGAAGAAACGAGCAGAAACAGCCTCTGCCTGCAACGTACAGTTATTGTCGACGTCAACGTCGGGAAAGAAACAAGAAGAAACGAGCAGAAGCAGCCTCTGCCTGCGTCGAAACAAAACAAACGAACATAAGCAGACAAAAATCAACTCTGCTTGCGTCGCTGGAGCAGCGGCCGGTCGACGCTGGCAGAATTACTAGAAAAATGACAACAAAATGTCAAAATATTACAACAACATCAGTGAAAAGGAATTTCTTGACTGCAGGGTAAGCATTTTTGCTTATACATAAACACTCGAAGCTGAATTCTCAGACGTATGTAATTGGATACGTCGATTCCATTACGTACAGCCAACTAACAAACTGCTGATCGCACACTTATTCCCCACTCTCGAACCACTAAGCAAACAATACATAGAGGCGTCAAACAAGCATTTTTTGAGCGCAAACGATTTGTATGCAATGGAACCCCAGAGACTTCGGCAAAAGCCGACCGCTCTTTTCAATAACACCCAGAGCGGCAGAACGTTGTAGAGAGACAGAGCGCACACACGCAACAACGAAAAATGTTCAGTCTTTCTCGCTCATTATCGTTTCTGTGTGTCAGAATGCGCACGTTTCTTAGTGTGCGTGAAATGTAAACATACGAGCTCGATCGCCCGTTGCAACATACCCTGTTTTAAATACAAACACTTTTTCTCCTTATATTCTTTATCTTATTATTCAATAATTTGGTTGTTAATTAATAAATACGCTGAAAAATAATAAAGATAATTGTTAAATAATGAAAAAGGCAAAGATAATGAGAAAAAATATTTGTATTTAAAATAGGGTATGTTCCAAACGGTGATCGCTCCAGCCGTTTCTTGTGTGCGCTCTGTCTCTTTACAACGTTCTGCCGCTCTGGGTGTTATTGAAAAGAGCGGTCGGCTTTTGCCGAAGTCTCTGGGGTTCCATTCCATACAAATCGTTTGCGCTCAAAAAAATGCTTGTTTGACGCCTCTATGTATTGTTTGCTTAGTGCTCGAACACTGTCTCGATCTCTCTGACTATAGAAAACTTCCAATCTGTGAGTTATCGCCAAAAACAACAAAACTTTCCATAACAAATCTTTGTTTTCGAACATCGTTCCCGGGCCGGACAGTGGGCCGCATTGCGAAAATACCGACATAAAGTCTAATATTGCAGATATGGAGTTGAAATTTGGTATACAGTTGAACTTCCATAACTCGAACTTCTACAACTCGAATTTCTCTCTAACTCGAGCTAAACGAGTGGCATTAAAATTAATAAACTTAAGAAAAATAACTCTAAAAGTCCAATATCTCCATAGCTCGAACCATTTCTTTGGATAATGGTGATTCGAGTTAGGGAACCTCGACTGTATTTGATCAATATAACACTCAAAATATTTTTAAAAATGAAAAAAAAATTATTTTGAGCAATATATAAAACTTATAAAATAATGATTGCTCGTTAAGTTTTATTTTTTTGCTCAAAAATAATGAATAATGGCAGCTATATGATATAGTAGACCGATTTCAGCCAAAATCGGTCAGGATAAATAAAAGCATCCCAAAAGCATGTTTCATTAGATTGGTTGAGACATCACAAATGAATTGTGATCAATATTTTGAAGAATATAAAAAAAATAAGTTTTAAAAAACCTTTATTTGAATTAATTTTTATATTGGTTTTGGTTTGAAAAAATACAAATTTAACAAAAATTGAAAATCTAAAATTTATTAAAAAAAAATTTTTTTTAGTTACAAGCTTTCTCACAAATTTAAATTTTGACAACCCAGTGGGACGAGTGAGCATTTGGAAAGGGGTAGCACCCTTTTTAAAGACCTATTTCATACCTTGAGCAAATGTCTATCATATGCCGCTTAAATTATTCGAGCGAAAAAACTCAAATGGCACCACTGTGGGTCCTTCCGAATTTAAGTTGGTTTTTTTTTCTAAAGATTTTCCAATTCTTTTTTTGTGTTTGGTGGGAAAAATTATTGAAAAAATTAAGAACAATTTAAAGAAAATTTAGTTAACAGCGCGCCGAAAAAAAAGCCATTTTAATATGAAAAATCTATTTTTCACCTTTCTTTTTGTAGTCCAGTGTACAAACAAAATCGGTAGCGCTGTTAATGCTGCGTCGTTTGGCACTTACTTCGTCAAAATCGGTCAAGAAAAACTTGAGTAATCGTGCGAACATGTTTGCCAAACACGGTTTCAAGAAAAACGCGTTTAAAGTTTTAACTTAACTTCCTAACTATTTAAAATTTTGGAAAACCCATTTGGAAAACATTGTTTTAAAATCTAAGCTTAAAAATGTTTTTTTTAAAAAAATTTCCAACTTAGAATACCCTCTTAAACATTTTATCAAGTCGAGAAGTTCAATGGAATTTTACTGCATATAATATACACTACTGGTCAAAATAATAAGTACACTCTCTTTTTTTTACTATAACAGCTGTTGTAAGTCAAGTCTTTATACTAAAAAAATAAATTTGAAAATGTCGTTTGAATTCCGTTTAAATGATGCAAAACTTGAAACCGTAACCTTCAACCGGTACAAACCGATTGAAATTTAAAACCGTAACTGAAACCGTAACCAAAAAAAAATTTCATTTGACCGAAACCTTTAAACCGAAAGTCTGTAAACCTGAAGAATATGTGAAATAAATATGTGAATAACAAGTGGATCAGTCGAGTGCACTCGACAGTAATATACCCTGGGCCTAGGCTTCGGCATGCCGAAGATTAGATGCACATGCAATTCTCGTACTTATCCTCAAATATCGACCTATCGTTTTTGTAGCAGCTACATACATACATATATAACAAGATAAGTGATTTAAACCAATTTTAAAAATAAAAAAATAAAAATAATAAAAAAATATTAATTGAAAATCATTTGCACCGACAGAACCGGGACTCGAACCTCGATCTCCCGTTTCGCTTGCCGAGCACTTAACACTTCCACCACGCCGCAACTTGGATTGAATATGATAAATTCGATAAACATTCTTGCAGAGGGAATGTTTAATGAATTAATTGACCATTAATTCTATTCTATTTATAGAATTGCCATTAAAATACCTCGGACAAAATTGTTAATATCTTCACTATTTATGGCCCAATCGTGATGAAAGTTGGTGATTAGCTTCTGCGCATGATTCCACACCCGTTGATATAAAAAAAATAACTTAAAAGCCAAAATAAAAGGTGCTGTCAGTTTTTTATGAATTACGCCCCTCACAGTGGGCGTGGCAAAATTTTAACATAAACTTGTCCTGCCTGACATAATAGGGAGTCTTCATTCCAAATTTGGTGGTCCTAGCTCTTACCATCTCTGAGATCCTTTCGCTTACACGGACCGACGGACAGACGGACAGACGGACATGGCTATATCGACTCGGCTGTTGATGCTGATCAAGAATATATATACTTTATGGGGTCGGAGATGCTTCCTTCTGCCTGTTACATACTTTTGAACAAACTTAATATACCCCCAGAGTATAAAACATTAAGAAAGTAATTCCTTTGAAGCTATTATTATTATATTATTAACATGATTATATATTTGGATTTATTTGGATTTAATACATATATGTAAATGAAATTAAAAACCTAATAATAAATTGAAATAAAATTCAAAATAAAATAAAATTAAATTAAATTAATTTCCCCCAATATTCATTTTTATTTTCAACAATTGTTAAAGCGGCTCTCGCATTGGAGCAACGACAACGAAAATCAAATATATAACAACCAACAATCTTATTTACTTTGTTTAACGTTTATTATGTTTCTGCAGATCACAACAACAATGTGGATTAATTCGCATTAAATTTGGGTTTCATTTTCATTAAATTGTATGCAATATTCGTTTATTTTTGTTTTTCTAAGTAAACTCCATTGCGAATATGTATTGACACTAACAGTTTGCACACTTAGTTGGAAATTATATAGTTTTACGCCTTTTTTTAATATCTTTTTAAATTTGTAAATATTTCAATTTACCCACTGTGCCATAACGCGGTTTTAATTAAAATTCAAATTCAAACTGAATGTCTACGCGTTGCCAAACGAACGCAGTGCGAGATCAACCTACTGGCAACCCTGCTTCACTCTCTTGCAACAATGAATTGGCAACTCGGTTTTAGTCTCTCGTGCGCGCTCTCTCTGCTTCAATTGCCGGTCTGCACTTGTTGCGCATTTTGTTTATAAAATCGCATTTAAATGTTTGTTTTTTGCGCAAATTAAGTTTCGTGGTAAAATTGATATGGCCAGAAATTCGTGGATTTTCGTCGTGCGTTAATTGCGTTAACAGTTGTGAAATAATTCGCTTTGCAAAATCTGCAATGTAAGCTTGAATAAGTTTTTTTTTGTGAGAGTGAGAGAGTGTCGCCATTTTGTTTTATATTCTCAGTGTCCTGTTTGTGCTGTTGATCAGACAACAACAACAACAACAACATTGAAGCTGTTGTGGAGAGAGTGGAGAGCTGTGTTGTTTTTGTATTTAATATAATAAGAACTTGGCACAGTGGGTGAAAATGCATATTTAAATGCTATTTCAACAATGGGAGTTTTTCTTTAAATATGCATACGTACAGTAAATATGTTCTAGGTCTGGTCTAAACATTCATTTAGCTAAATCGTTATTATTATTATTATTATTATTGATGTAATGTTTATATAGTAATACTTATTTAACAACAAATTCGTTTTTGTTGTGTTTTTGCAACATTTTTGCAATAATTTAAATTTCATAACATTCAATTTGTTTTCAGGGCCTAATTTCATTTTTCTTTTTTGTTTTTTGTTTTTTATGTGTTTGTTTTTGGTGTTAAACACCGTTTTTGCTTTTTAGTTACCAATTTCGTATATTTATTATGTAATTATTCACTAAACATAATTTATAAAACATACACAACAACAAATACTGTGGGGGGAAGGGGAACGCATGCATTGTGATGAAAGAGCAAAAGAAAGAGAAAGAAAAAATACAACTACAACACTATTAACTTGAACATCAAACGAGAACAGCAACAACAACAACAACAACACACACATAATATATACATACAACACCAAAAACTATTTTTGTTATACACTGTTACTGTTTACTGTTATACTATTTGAATTGTGGGCCAATTACTGTTAAACATACACATATATAACATACACATAGATATGGAAAACGTAATTCAGGGATTCCACAGAAATCGCTAGCGAAACAGAATTCCGCTGAAATTTCCGAAGAACTTCGAGTGATTTACAGTCGAACTTCCCTAACTCGAACTTCCCTAACTGGAAGTTTCTCTAACTCGAACAAAATCGAGTGGCAATAATAGGCAAATTTCATACAATTCTACTTCCCTAATTCGAAGTCTCACTAACTCGAACTTTTTTCGTGGATAATGGTGATTCGAGTTAGGGAAGTTCGACTGTAATTTTCTCCTGTAATGGCTCCTAAGGATTGACACCTTCTCAGTTTAAATTATCCAAGAGTTTGTTTAGCAACTTTTTTAAGTTTATTATTGCAGAACAATAAGTTTTTCATTTTTTTCTTATGTAATTTATATTATTTAACTAATTCATAGAACAATTGATTTTGTTTAGCTAAAAAAAGTTTTAAAGTATTTGGAGCGAGAAAATAAAAGTTACGCGACAACTCTAGCAACTGTCTGCCACTAGTCTGGCAACTTTTCGTGACAAATGTTTTCAGAAATTGCACAATAAGTTAAAGGTTTTTTGCGGTAAAATTTGTTTTACCTCAAAAGAGCTACATATGTTTTAATGCTTAATTTAAAGAAAACGGAAGTGGTTCCATACAGTTCCCGGCATAAGTATTTTGGCAGCATTTAAAGTTAATTCTACTCATAGTTTGAACTTTATTCATGCAAGGTTTGGCATCAATGGAATACCTTTTAAATGGCATACAATTTTTCTTAACCCATTATATACCCATTGAAATTTTTGAATTTTTGTAAACGTCTAATTTTTCAACGATTTTCCTCGATTTTTTAAAAACAATGTTTTAATGCAGAAAGTTTCTCTAAACAATTTAAATAGTGACTGCAAAAAAAAATTTTCAAATATCTCTTTGTCAATATTTTTAATAATTTTTTGAAAATGGCGAAAAAGGCATTTTTTTTGCAGTCAGTTTTTAAGTCATTCAAAAGGTATTCAAATGTCCTTTCCATTGATGCCAAACTTTGCATGAATAAAGTTCAAACTATGAGTAGAATTAACTTTAAATGCTGCCAAAATACTTATGCCGGGGACTGTACATATTTTTTAAATACCTTACTTCGAATTCTGATTAAAACATGTGGCATCGCTGAGCCTGAATTCGAAAATCCAGCGCTACTTTAGTTTGTTCTGCGCAAAATTATTCAGCGAGTTGATCTGTGGCACAGCGGAATGAAATTGATTTCAAATTCAAGCGATTGCGATTTCTGTGGCAGCCCTGATAGTGTTGCACAATTCCCCATTTCCAGTTGGAACTGGATTGCACTGGAATATGACAAGTACAGTCGAACTTCCATAACTGGAACTAAACTTAAATCGAACTTTTTCTTTGGATAATGGCGTTTCGAGTTAGGGAAGCTCGACTGTACTTGTTGCCAAGACACCGAATAGACACATAAGGACAACGAACATGATCATTTATGAGTATTATGGAAAAACACACACATACTTATATATTGTATTCACCTATTTGGAATTGTGGGATTCGGGGCGGGAAAGTCTTGAATTTGAATTTGAATTTGGGGCTTGTAGTATTGCTTTTTGCTGGTTATCTGTTATACAAGAACAACATCAACAACAACATCAAGAGTAACTCTACGTTTAACACATTACAACATCAATTTAGTAGGAAGTCAGATTGTTTGTGGGCGGGGGGGGAGTACGAAGAGTTTCAGATTCAAATTCTCTACACAGTAGTAGCTTTTGGAAAGTATTTAATTTGTTTTTAATTTTTTAAGTATAGGAAATTACAACATCTAAGGTGGTTCTGCCGTCCAGTGAAATGTTCTTTCAACTTCTTTTTGGATTTTTTCATTTTGTTTTTGTTTTTTTTCTTTCTTTTGTTTCTTTTTGTTTTGATTTTCTCTCATTACATGTATGCATACATCATATATTGTATAGATTTTTTGTTGAACTAGCATGTACAGTTACTCAAGTCTTTGTTTGACAAAGCAAAAAATGCAAATTCGATTTTTTTTTTTCGAAAATCTTGAAATTCAATCTCAGTATTTTTTATACCCGTTACTTATTTATTGTTAGGGACTTTAATGAATATTATTTTAAAATTCCAGAATCAAAAAAATTCAATTTTTACAATATAATCTAATATTAAAAAAATTAGATACAAATACAAAAAGTACTTTTTTTTTTAGTATTTTCAACACCTTTTAAATTTGCAATTCAAATTTAAAATGTTGTCAAAAAACTATATTTGATTTTTACCAAACAATTAAAACAAAACTTATTATTTTATGAAGGAATATATTATTTAATTTCATACAACAATTTTTATTTTCATTTTTACAACCAAAAAATTATTGTTAAAAAATTAGATTCATATACAAAATGTACAAAAAAAATGAGCTTTGGTATTTTTCTAATTTCTGGCATTTTTTAGAATAGTGAAAAAATGGAAAAATTGATCTTTTCATGTGGTCAAAACAATTACTTTGGTAACTGTATGCATACTTATGTCGGTCATTTGTAATGCTGAAATTTTGGATTTCGTTACAAGGCAGCTAGGGTTAACCTAAAGAAGGAAATCATCTTCATATTCATAGTCTGGTTGACAACAAAGGGTTAAACGATCGTTCAAAAGATACTTATTCATCTTTTTGGTTTTTTTTTTTTGTTGGTTTGATTGTCGCTAAAAGCGTGTACAGTTGCACAGTGCTGCTCAAACTGTGGCACGCCAATTTGGTATTTTTTTTTTTTTTTAAATTTTTTACTTGATATTTGGTGTTGTAGGTTGTGCGTCGTCTGTGTGCGTGTGCGTGTGTGTGTGTGTGGTATTTAAGAGATACTGCAAAATGAAAGATAATTAAAAATTCTTTCGTTTTTTAAATAAAAACAGTTGGACAGAAAATTGTTTATTAGAGGCTTGAGATACAAACTAAACTAAAGAGCTAAAATGATAGTAAGTCTAGTGACTAAAAACAAGCGAATATAAATAAATAGTTGTTGGCCAACCAAATGAAAATTGACTAAATGTTGGCCTAAGACTTGTGCTTCTTCTTCTACTTCAGTTTCTTAGCTTCTTCTTCTTGTTCTTCTGTTGCGCGAGATTCGTTTCACAATTTTGTGCGAGAGCATTAGAAAATAAGGTATATAAGCATATTTTTAAAAATTAATTAATATAGATTTTACAAAAAAGTAATACACACAACCACAATTAATAGTAGAAAGAGTTAGAGATAGTGTTATGTTTCCCTCTCTTTTCGACTGCTTTCACTTCTTAACTTTCTTCCTCTTCTTCAACAAGTATTTAAATAAATATACATATGTAGTTTGTGCTTAAGAGTTTCGGCGAATTTCGAATAGGAAGAAACCGTAGAGATATATATGTATAAATACACCGACTGTTAAATTTACACTACATAGACATACATGTGTGTGTGTGTGTGTGTGTGAGAGAGAGATAGGGAGAGAGTACAGCTAGTTTGTTCAGTAAGAAAAAAAAGATAGTTTTCCCTTTTTTTCATTCATATAAAACTAATTCGAGTTGCGATTACATTTAGAACGCCCCTCGCTTAACACTACGAAGACTTGTTTTTTTTTACTGAAAACCCAAGAACAATTTGCTATATATATATAAATATGGATATATTTGTTATACATATATAGATGATCCAAAGTTTCTGTTTACGTCTTCATTTCCTTGGCAATGCTATTGTGCGATTTGGCTGGCGAAATTGCCACGGCACCGCCAACAGCACCGCCAACATCCAGATTGAGTGTGAGATTATTGCCAGTGGAGACTGTTGTGGCTGTTGTTGCTGTTGTGGCTCCTGCTGCTGCACCACTGCCAACAGTTGCCGACGCCGAGCAGCCGTGATGGTGCGGCCCGTGGAAGAGCACCAGGAAGCCGTTGTTCGAGACGCAGCTGCGGGACTCCGCGTCCTTGTCGAGTATCTGACGGGCCTGCAAGAAATACACAGAGAATGGAATTACTACACTGCAAAAAAACAAATGAAAGAGACTGTAGTCGAGTTCCCTTCCAAAGAATACCCGTTACTTATTTGAATTAATTTAAAATATTTTTTGTTGCATACTTTTAGGCGCGTACATTGCTTGAAACTTAAATCAACCATTACTAAATCGTTCTGTCTGGCCGATCTTGTTGCGATTAAGTAGGATAAGTAAAAATAAAATAACTTAATTAAAATTTTGTATTCAATAAAAAAGATCAGTCGAGAATTAAAAACGGGCCTCTTAGTAATAGTGGCGAGTATTTTGCTTTATTCTTTTACTTGATTGATAAGTTTGTTTGTCGAATCATAATTTTGATAATTTCCCATCGCATGATCAACTAAAATTCTGAATTCGGAAGATTCCAAGTATCTCGGGTCAAGTCGGGCCAAATCAAATAATCTAATACACTGTGTATAAATTCGAGTGTGTATTTATATAATTATATATACATTTAAAGTATGTCAATCGTATCGCTATCAGTAAGTCAAATTTTAAAATTGACTTCATCGCTTCAACTCAAATTTTGATTCATTCAGTCTTGTTTAATATTCAGTTAAGAAAAGTCGCAACATGTTGCAGAAAATATTTTGTATAATATTAATACTAAGTACATTTACTTTGTACTCTAATGCAGACAACATCAGAGATTATAATGAAAGGGAATTACTTCTATCAATGAATTCTCAACTATCTGAGTTAAGGTGAGGATCGTAAATATTGAAATTTTCGTAGACTAATCATTTCATTAGGGCGGGACAGGAAAAGTTGACAAATGAAGTTGCCAAGGATTCGGATATACAATTTATTAGAGGAAAGATCAATCGGCAGAAGAATTGTGTACTCAACAAGGAAACGGATAATCAATCTTCACGAGCGGATATCCAAGCGTTTAAAACGGAAATGCAGAGTTTTAGGGCAGAGTTGGAGCAGCAGAAAAAATATATACTCGAAAAGGAAGCGGCTATCGAATATCTCAGGGCGGAGGTGGAACGACAGGGAAAGCTGGTAGAAAGACTTGTTCAGAAATCGTCCCTGCGCAATTGTGTCGAAGCCAAGTCCAGTGGGATCCATGACATACTTGTCCCCAAGTTTAGTAATAAAACTTTTAAAGTTGCCTGCGATGCGGAAACTCAAGAAGGAGGCTGGACGATTATCCTGCGACGATTGGATGGAAGCGTCAACTTTAATCGGAACTGGACGGAGTATAAAAATGGGTTTGGAAATCTAGATGGTGAATATTTCTTAGGCTTGGACAAAATCCATGCGATGACTGCAGAGAGGCCTCAGGAATTATTGGTACTTTTAATGGATTTATGGGGAAGTCAAGGATTCGAGACATATGACGAATTTGCAATTGGCGATGAGAGTCAACAATATGAACTACACACTCTGGGCAAACCCAATGGAACAGCTGGAGATTCACTTTCATATCATCAAGGCATGAAATTTTCTACACTTGATAGGGATAATGACAATTTTCCAGGAGAAAACTGCGCCATTCGCTGCACTGGTGCCTGGTGGTATAACAGCTATCCTTGTCTGCAGAGGTAGGATTTAATGTTAATTATTTCTTAACGCTTCGTTAATTAACTTGAATTCTTGCAGCCAATTGACGGGAACGTATAATGACAATGGTTATCAGAAAGGCGTCAATTGGAAACACTTTCGGGGACTCGAAGACACCCCTCTCGAAACAGCCATTATGATGATTCGACCTAAAAAGTGAATTCTCAGTCCCTTTCAATCCCAACGTTGCTCGAGATGATATGATTGAATTGAAAATATTCTTAAAATTCTATATTTACTTTTTTCTCTAACGGAACTTCTGATTCTGACTATAATTAGAGGAGTTTAGTTCTATCAACAAATTTGCAGTCAACTGAGTGGAGGTAAGATCCCAATTTTGAAGTTTGAAACCGACGACGAGGATCAACAATATTTTCGTACTCCCCTAAAAAGTCATAACGATGATTCGACCAAGGAATTAAACACAAAGAGTCTACAATATTAAAAGCTGTTCCATTGACATTAAAATATATGTGTATTAACATAAATATGTATTCTAATAAGCAAAGAATGTAAATTAATTGAATGTATCTCCGTTCTTCGTTCCATATATGTATATACCCTTTTGCTTATTTTTTAAGTAACGAGTATATGACCATTCTAAATTTCAAGTTTAAAATAATTGATTTAGTTTCAGTGAAAAAATTCTTATAGAACACCGATAAACAACATTTTTGCAGATAAGAATATTAAAAATCCTACTCGAATCAAGTGTTTTGCACTTGGTTTACGAAATTTATTGCTGTATGGTATTATTTTTTATTTTATTTTATTTTAAAGTCTCTTGCTCTTATAATCTGTGAGATCGACACGTTCAAACACACGGACAGACGGACATGGTACATTTCACAAAACCAATGTGACTTCTCTTGTTTTTGCCAATTTCGATTGGATCCATAATGGATACAGATCAGTCGAGAATTACATACGGACCTCTCAGTTATTGTGACGAGTATTTTGCTTTAAAGTTTTACTTGATTTATAAGTTTGTTTGTCAATTTTTAGTGCTGATAATTTCGCGTCTTATGCTCTACGAAAATGGGAAATTCTGATAATTCCAAAAATCTCGGGTCAAGTCGGGTCAAATCAAATAATCTAATATTCAACATACAAATGCGGATGTGTATTCATATAATTATATATACATTTAAAGTATGTCAATTGTATCGCTATCAGTAAGTCAAATTTTAAAATTTGCTTCATCGCTTCTATTCAAATTTTGACTCATTCAGTCTTGTTAAATATTCAGTTAAGAAAAGTCGCAACATGTTGCAGAAAATATTTTGTATAATATTAATACTAAGTACATTTACTTTGTACTCTAATGCAGACAACATTAGAGATTATAATGAAAGGGAATTACTTCTTTCAATGAATTCTCAACTATCCGAGTTAAGGTAAGGATTGTAAATATTGAAATTTTCGTAGACTTATCATTTCATTAGGGCGGGACAGGAAAAGTTGACAAATGAAGTTGCCAAGGATTCGGATATACAATTTATTAGAGAAAAGGTCAATCGGCAGAAGAATTGTGTAGTCAACAAGGAAACGGATAATCAATCATTAAGAGAGGATATCCAAGCGCTTAAATCGGATACGCAGAGTCTTAGGGCGGAGTTGGAGCAGCAGAAACAATATGTACTCGAAAAGGAAGCGGCTATCCAATCCCTCAAGGCGGAGGTGGAACGACAGGGGAAGTTGGTAGAAAGACTTCTTAAGAAATCGTCCCTACGCAATTGTGTCGAAGCCAAGTCCAGTGGGATCCATGACATACTTATTCCCAAGTTTAGTAATAAGACTTTTGAAGTTGCCTGCGATGCGGAAACTCAAGAAGGAGGCTGGACGATTATCCTGCGACGATTGGATGGAAGCGTCAACTTTAATCGGAACTGGACGGAGTATAAAAATGGGTTTGGAAATCTAGATGGTGAATATTTCTTAGGTTTGGACAAAATCCATGCGATGACTGCAGACAGCCCTCAAGAGTTACTGGTCCTTCTCGAGGACTTTGAGGGAGATCAGAGATTCGAGACTTATGATGAATTTGCAATTGGCAGCGAAGCTCAACAATATATATTACACACTCTGGGCAAAGCCAATGGAACAGCTGGGGATTCACTCGATTATCATCGAGGCAGGAAATTTACTACATTTGATAAGGAGAATGACAATTCGCCAGCACTAAACTGCGCCGTTCACAGCACTGGTGCCTGGTGGTTTGTTGGCGTGCCTTTGTGTCATTTCAGGTAGGATGTAATGTTTATTATTTCTGAGAGCTTCGTTAATTAACTTGAATTCTTGCAGCCAATTGACGGGAACGTATAAAGACAAAGGCATAGACAAAGGCGTCAATTGGATCCACTTTCGGGGAATGAAGTACTCCCTCAAAACAGCCATAATGATGATTCGACCTAAAAAGTGAATTATCAGTCACTTTCAATCCCAACATGGCCCGAGAGTAACCCCGACTGTTTGAGAGCTTACTGAATAACAGATAATTCATTTTAATATAAATTTTTACTGCGAACGTGAGAAAATTAAAGCACATCTCAAGTTTATTTCATGATGATACGATTGATTTGAAAATATTCTTAAAATTCTATATTAAATTGCTTCTCTGACAGAACTTTAGTTACTGACTATAATTAGAGGTTTTTAGTTCTATCAATAAGCTTGCAGTCAACTGAGTGGAGGTAAGATCCTAAATATTGAGGTTTGCAGCCGACGACGAGGATCATCAATATTTTCGTACTCCCCTAAAAAAATGCAAATGATGGTTCGATTAAGGATTTAAACACAAAGTGTCTACAATATTGAAAGCTGTTCCATTAACATTAAAATATACATATGTGTATTAACATAAATATGTATTCTAATAAGCAAAGAATGTAAATTAATTGAATGTATCTCCGTTCTTCGTTCCATATATGTATATGCCCTTTTACTTATTTTTTAAGTAACGAGTATATGGCCATTCTAAATTTCAAGTTTAAAATACTTGATTTTAGTATGTTTTCAGGATTTTATTGTTAAATTAAAACAACATGCGGATAAATAAATAAATTTGCTTTAAAGTTTTACTTGATTTATAAGTTTGTTTGTCAATTTTTAATGCTGATAATTTCGCGTCTTATGCTGAACGAAAATGAGAAATTCTGATAATTCCGAAAATCTCAGGTCAAGTCGGGTCAAATCAAATAATAGTATATACAATCTATGCATGCGAGTGTATATTTATAAAAGTTTATATAAATTAAAGCTATATAAGTCGTATCGCTAGTTGGACGAATTATAGAATTCACTTCATCGCTTCTACTCAAATTTAGACTCATACAGTCTCCTCAGGCATTCAATAAAGTTCAGTCGCAAAATGTTGCAAAAATTTAAAATTTTAAAAAATAAAATCGAAGAGACTTTTAAAAAAAATTTTTGCAGACACTATTTAAATTATGTGAAGAAACTTTTTGCATCAAAACATTTTTTGATTGAGGACGAGGAAAAAAGTAAATAGAATAGACTTTTACAAAAACTCAAAATTTTCAATGGGTACTCAATGCGTTAAGAAAAGTTTTGTATCATTCAAAAGGAATTCAAATGACCTTTCCATTGATACCAAAATGAACATGAAGTAAGCTCAAATAGTTAGTTGATTTAACTTTAAGTGTTGTGTAAATACTTTTGACCACCCCTGTATATATTACTGGATCATACTGATCAGTACTTGATTTGGCCTTTTCTGTTTATCTGTTTGAAAGCGACGATCTTAGAGACTATAAGAGTTAGGCCCGTTTTTTTAATGTCTAAATAAGGTGTTTGATAACTATTGAAAAGAAAATTTGATGTAAAATGTATAGAAATGAATGTCAAATTTGAAACTATATGTTAAATAAAATTTATATGTTACATTGAAAAAACGGTCCTAGGAGACTTAAAATTAGGTATGTAGATATCTGGATACCAAACGCAGATCAAATTCGTTTAGTTTTAGATCGGTCTACTATATCACATAGCTGCCATTTTAATTGTTTCTTGAGATATCTCAACCTACAGACCACCAAACTTGGTATGTTGGATTGTCTACACTGCAAGCAGATCAAGTATTCTTAGAATTTAATCACGCCCCCGAAACGAAAAAAAAAACTTAAATTATAAGGACAATTTCAATCATGTCCAGCATTTTTGCTGAAAATTTAATCGCGATCGGATAATGAACATCGAAGATTTAAATAAACTAAATGTCAACAGCAATCAAAGTTAGACAGCTTAACTTGCAGCTCAGTAAATATCAAAACTTCAATTAAGCTCACGATCGTAAAAGTTTTCTTTGGCTCAATGGGTTGAGTTCTTTTTGGGACTGGCCCATGTGTTCAAGTCCCGTTTTCTACAGAAGTTCTTTTTTTTTTTAATTACTATTTATTAATGTCGTATATACTTATATATAGTTTTATGTGTTTCAAACTCACCTTGGAGCGATGATCGGCCAGGGAATTGCGCACCGCGTCGTGTTGTTTTTGCAGCTCGTCCGTCCGCCTGTCGAACGTCTGCTTGAGCCGCACTCGCTCCGCCACGCCCCGTTCCACCACCGAGCTGGCCACCTCGCGTTTCATTCTGCCGGGAATAAAGTAAAATTGAGTTAAATATTGTACACATACTAACAGATGAGTTTATTGCACTCGGAAAAATAATCAAGATGTCCGTGCTTAAACAGGAAATATTTAAGTATAAATGATCTTAAAATCTGACTGAGTTCCGAATTTCCAAAATTGGATTTTCAATTTTCAAGTTTACTTTTCGCAATCCTGCAAATCTTAAAATAAGATTTTCTGGGCATAATTTAAGTACGTTGTGGAATTAATTTAAGTCTGTAAAAGATCGAAAAATCTTGAACTTATCGCAAAATATAATTGTTTCTAGTACAAAATATGCTCGTTGCAATCTTGAAAAATACTTTTTTTGTTAAATAAAAATCGCTAAAACTTACAAATTTAAAAACTATTTAAAAATCAAATTTTTTCGTATTAATATGCTAACGATACTGATATTTTTAAAAATATCAACAGCCCAAATTAAAGTCACCTTTATGCGATTAGAACCAGTTGGGAATTCTAATCCGCATAAATTAAAAATTAAATAATTTAAAAATATTAGTACACAACTATCTTTAAATTTTAAGAACAAAACGGATGAGGTTGTCAAATTTTTCTAGGTGTATCGAACTAGCTGTTGTTGCCCGCTTACCTGACCAGCTCGTCGCGATCTCTGTGGACCGTGGCCAAGTTCTTGACCTCGTTGCGTCGCGCCTCCTGCAGTTGATGCATCACCTCGCCGGTGACCTTGTCCAGCGACGCCTTCAGCTGCTTCATTTGACTAGTCTGCGAGTTCTTCAGCACCTTCTCGGCCGCCGTGTAGATGGCCTCGTGGTACTTCTCCTGCAGCTCCCGATACTGCGACGTATAGTCGCGGCAGGCATAGCGCAGACGAGATTCCTGTGTGCCCTCCAGGCTGCTGCTTGAGGCGACGGCGGCGGCCTCCTCCTGGCTGAGTTCTCCGGCGCCGGCGCTCTCCTCGCTGCTGTCGCCTAGATCGAGGGGGCAGGGGGGAACTTCGACTCCGGGCTCGCTGTACGGAGAGAGACAATTACTAATTTCAATGGCGTCATCTGGCAGTGCCATTAACAACTACAGAAAACGTTACAGTCGACAGCTGCTCGACTGTTCAAATGCCCAGTACCCGTATCTTATAATGACAGGAATGTTGCAGGAATGAGGAATGAGTTTAAACTCGGACGGAATAAATCGCTGAATATTTATAAAACACTTTAATGTTTAAGGATCAGACAAATTTTAAATTATTTATTTGATTTTTTAATTCATTATGCCTCAAAATCGACGACTCTAATCTACATTTTTTTTTGTTTTGCTCAAACTATTCTTATTATTGATTGACAACTCTGTCACATGATATTTTTCAACACTGAAAATATAATAAATAATTTAAAGAGCATATGAAGTTTAAAAATCAAAACAAATGCTTGCAATAAACATTTTTGATTTGAGATGATTATGTTTAAATTGCAAACCAAATATATTCGTTTATTACTAAGGTCTGATTTTTTCGGAACATTTTCCAACACTGTTATGCTGAAAAGTATGCAGCTATTCATACAAACAAACCAGGGATCGAAAATATGAATAAAATTGTGAAATATGTGTTATTTGCTGTTTTCTATGAAAAAATTACATATTTAAATTTTAAAAAAGTTGATAAACAAATTTTATTTTTAACTTTTATATTTATTTAAAAGTTATCACATGACTCTTAAGTGCAATTTTTTTAAATAAAGTTAAAAATAAAACTTATTCATCAATTTTTATTATAAAATTTAAAAATATAACTAATTTTTCAGTCTTTTTATTATAAGAATAAAAATTAAAAGTTTAAAAAAATTAAGAACCTAGGAATGGAAAATACAAATTAATTTTGTTTCTTAAAAGTCCTTTCAAAAATACCGTATGTGCAATTTTCTCAATGTTTCTCTGTCAATTATTGAAGTGAATTATTTTTTCCCCATTCATAAGTAGCTCTTGACGAACAGACACTGTCCCACAAAATTATGCGCCTTTCTACCCCGTGTTTGGGTACTGGGCTAAAGTGTTGTTCTCCCCACTTTAAGACTTACAGACTCTTGTTGCTCAGACGCTTGACCAGCTTGTTGGTTATGGTAAACTTGGGCTTCTTGCCGCCGTCGAGGGGACTCGACTTTTGCCCGGCAATCTTGAGCTTCTCCTTGTCGTGCTTCTTGCGCAGCGACTCGAGCTTCTTCTCCATCTCGAGTCGCTTCTCCCGCACCGACTTGTGATCGAGAATCTTGTCCAGTGGCTCAGCCAGCACCAAATCGACATCGAATTGCGAGGACTCCACTTGTCTAATTGATGTGCTCACCGATTGATCCAGCGAGTGCTGATGCTGTATCCCAGTGACCACAATTGTGGACACACTGTCATCATTCCGATTTCCTCCTCCTCCTCCTCCGCCGCCGTCGGTGCGATCTGCGGGCAACTCGACACTGAAGGCGGCAACTGTCGAGATGCTGGCGCGATGTTTGGGTGAAGTGGCTAGAGATTCAACGGGACGCAGCTCCTTCTTTTGGCCACCTACTTGGACGAAAACGACTGGAGGATCAGACACATTCGAGCAGAGAAACAAAGCGAAACAGACAGAGAGAGAGAGAGAGAGAGGGAGAGCGAGAGAGACAGCGAGAAAAATATTTGTGGCAATAAAGGAAAATTGGGAATAGTTGGGAATAATTGGGAATAATTGGAGCAAGGTGCAGTTTGTGTGTCCGTCAACCGTATTGTTTTGTGTGTATTTTTTATAGTGTAGTTTTTGGTGTTTTTTTTGGTGGTTTTTTTTTGGTGGGTGCGTGTGTGCGTGGTGGTGGTTTAACCAAATCCAAAATCCAAAAGTTTTAACCGAAAGTTTTACATGACATACAAAAGAAAAGTAGAAAGAAAAGAAAGTAAATTAAAAACTCGAATGCTACGCGACATCGCACAGTGGGCACAAAAGGCTCTATTAGCTTATATAATTTAAAATTTGGTATTTTTTTCTGAACAACAACTTATTGATTATTATTTTGGTTTAATTTTTAAATAAATATTTATACGGTTGTAAAATTTTAAAAGCAACAATTTATACTTTCTAGAACTACGAGCAAATAAAATATAAATAACTAAAATTAATTATTTTTGCTCAATTTAGAGATTTAAATTAAAAAATTAAAGCCTTTCCAAGTTTTTTTCTTTTATGATTTAAAGTATTAAATATTTTTAATTTTAATTTTTAAAGCAACAATTTATATTTTCTAGAACTATGTACAACAAATAAAATATAAATTACTAAAAATATTTTTTTTATTAACTATATATAATATATAAATTATAAAATAAAAACATTTTCTAGTTTTATTATTTTATGATTTAAAATTTTAAAAAAATTTTGAAAAAAATTTAATACCTCAAAAACTATTAATGTAAATTTTTGATCTTTTTGGACGAAAAATTTTAGATTATTTTTCTTAGAAAAAAATAATTTAAAAACCTTTCGTCTAAAAAGTGATATTTTAAAAACTTGTTGATAATTTTTGCTTGTCAAAAAAAAAAAAAAAAATTAAGTGATGGAAACAAAAATTGAATTGAGAGTCACTTTGACATTTTAAAACGTTGTATTGTCAAATTTTGAAACATTGTTAAATTGGTGCTATAAAAAAAACTAAAACTAAAAAAAAAAAAAAACTGAAACTAAAAATAGTTAATTTTTTCAAATCAACTTTAAAAGTAGAAAAAAAAGAAAGTTTCTATTATTTGTTCCAACACTGTATTGGTAATTCTTTTTTGTAATATCAATAATTTAAAAGGTAATCTAGGCTTTTATCCCACTGTGCGTCGTACTTGGAAACCAATTAAATTTAGGTGTGACTTTAAGGAAACTTACATGACTTGGACAGATCCTCGTCGGCGTTGGCCACCGCGTCCGTTTCGTCCGTCAAGACGGACAGCTGAATGTCGCGTTTCTCGAGCTCGCTTTGGTACTTGATGGGATTGGCCAGGGCCTCGGCGAAGTTGGAGAGATCGTCGGGCACGTAGTCCTTGACGACGACGCAGAGGAAGAGGGAGGCGAGCGCGATGGGCTGGCCCACCTCGGAGCGGAGACTCACGTGCCGATAGCCGGGACACAAACCAATCACGGGCAGCACTCGATGTCCGATCAACTTGCCGCTTTCCTCATACGCCGCAATCCGGATGCTGGCCAGTTCGGGGAGTACAACTTTTTTGAACACAAATGGTTCCTCCTCGTACACCGGATTCATGCCGTTGTCGCGCACTGTCTTGGTGCGAAACTTCTTGCGCACAGTGTCCGCTGGCAGGCCATACATATCGACCTCGACAAAAGTATTCACACGCTTGTCCGTCAGAAATTGTCCGGACAGCACTGTAATCGATACAGTGCCTGCTATAATGCCATCCACGGTGCTCTCGGCAAATGGATCGAGTCTGCGATCCGAGCGTCGCATAAACTCCGGTTTCAATAAATATCCAGAGCGTGCGTTGTACTCGAAGATGCCCAGATTCAGCTGCATGGCCAGGTCGAGGGTCTGAAAGTTCAGGGCCACCAATTGGCAGCCCGCATTCCAGAAGAGCTGCGGCATGAAATTGGAGCTGTCGAAGCGCGTGCCCGCGGGATAAACCCGCGACAACTGGTGCTTGTTGTAGTTGACAAACTCGATGGGACGCTCCTTCAGAAGCGTCGTTGCCTGCTTCTCATCGAACGAGGACATCTCGTAGCAACGATTCTTCTCTGCAAAATGAAAGATTAAAAATGAACATTACTTTGTCTGTGCTCGGGAAAACATTGGTGAAAATGAAATATATATGTAAATCACTTTAATTACTAATTAAAACAAGCGGGAAAGGATGTAGTCGAGTTCCCTGCTACTTAAATATATTAAAATTATTTTGCATTGCATACTTTTAGGCACTAGTAACTGAAATCAGGCATTACTACCGTTCTGTTTGGCCCATCTTGTTGAGATTAAGTAGGATGAAAGTTTATAATAATAGATAACTTAAATTACCAAAAATAAAGTAAGCTAAAAAAAAACAAGGGGCTCCGCCCCCGCTCGCTTCGCTCGCGAGGAGGTGCGGCTACAGTCGAGTTTGCTCGACTGTAAGATACCCTGTGCCAGTTTCCACAAAATAGAATATTGGTTATAATAGAATTAGTAATATGTATAAAAGCATTTAAAACATAAATAAATACATATTATATAGTAGTCCAATTTTAACCAAACAACAAACAAAAGAGTTTTTCATACTAAGACTTGATTTTCGACCCATCGTTCCTATGGCAGCTATATGATATAGTGATCCGATTTCAAGCAAATTTGGTCAGAACGTATGGACCAATCGACTCGGCTGTTGATGCTGATCAAGAATATATATACTTTATAGGGTCGGAGATGCTTCCTTCTGCCTGTTACATACATCACACAAATCTAATATACCCTTTTGACCATTTTCAATGGGCACAGGGTATAACAAGCGGAAATGGCTTAAGTCAAGTTCCCTACTATTTAAAAAAAAATTAAGATTTTTCATTGCATACTTTTAGGCACTTGCATTTCCTAAAAACTTAAACCAACCATTACTGTTCAGTTTGGTTAAGATATCTCAAACAACAAAAAAGTTTTTCATACTAAGACTTGATTTTCGTCTGATCGTTCCTATGGCAGCTATATGATATAGTGGTCTGATCCAAATTTTAAAACAAACTTGATCTGCGTCCGGTATCTAGCAACCTACATACTAAATTTGAAGGCTCTAGCTATTATAGTCTCTGAGATCGACGCGTTCAAACAGACGGACGGACAGACGGACAGACGGACGGACAGACAGACGGACATGGCTCAATCGACTCGGCTGTTGATGCTGATCAAGAATATATATACTTTATGGGGTCGGAGATGCTTCCTTCTGCCTGTTACATACATCACACAAATCTAATATACCCTTTTGACCATTTTCAATGGGCACAGGGTATAACAAGCGGAAATGGCTTAAGTCAAGTTCCCTACTATTTAAAAAAAAATTAAGATTTTTCATTGCATACTTTTAGGCACTTGCATTTCCTAAAAACTTAAACCAACGCATTACTGCCATTCTGTTTGGCCGATTTTTTTGCGATTACGTAGGATGATAGCTTAAAAAAATATACAACTTTAACTACCAAAAAAAAGTAAGCTAACCACCTGAACGATTTTTTTTTTTTTAAACAATAACAATAACAAAGTTTATTAGACAAGTGTGGAATCCGTACATTCAAATTAGTGATATAACCAACACAATTAATATATTAAAAAGAAGACCTAACCTGTTGCTAAACGCAAAGGATTTACGATGAACCTGAACGATTATCAATCGCTATAGATCTACGTTTATAAAACAATAGAAGTCCTTTTTAATAATGGAATCAAATATCACAAACTAGATAAGTTTTAGTAAAGCTATAAAAGTTTTAAATTGAATCAAATCTTTGACTTTTTGGCATTATCTTGGGCAAACAATAACAGATAAATTTGAATGCAGAATGAAACCATAATCAAAATGATATTCCTCTCGAAAATCGGTTCTGTTTCGGCAAAGTTATGATAGTTGGAAGATAGTCTCATTTGAGATCAATCCGATTTGTTCTTGTACTCACTCTCGGCATTCTCGAAGGACGAGAAGTGTATGGGCTGCACATAGTTGACCAGTGCGGAGATCTCCGCGCCCGCCTCCGTCTCCTTCTGGGCCTTCTCCGGGGGCGGCTCGTTGCCGCTGGCACCGGGCAGACTGGGCGTGGTGTTGGGCAGGGATTCATCGTCGCTGGAGCTGTCCGAGTCGGAGGAGCCAGTGCTGTCCTTGGAGCTCTGGCGAATTTGCTAAGAGTTTAAATTTAAAGACAGACAGAAAAAAACCATAAAATTGGTCAATAAATCAAATGTTGCAAATCTAAAGTCTTAAAACTTAAACTGGAAAAAGCAGCTGCCAATATATGAAAGCCATTATAATGTTGCGTTGCTATTCCCGGAGGGAGGACAGCGATGTCAATGGAAGAGTCAGTGACGATAATGGCCAGAAAATGTCACAGATTAGAGAAGGGGAAGAGGCGGCAGTGACTGTGGAAAGACTTTGCACAATGGAGTGCATGTCGCCTTTGTATTTGTTGCATGGCTGAAAGTCATCCACGAGCACAAGGACAACCAGTAATAAAAACGCTGCAGTCGCGCTGATCGACTGTGCGATGCCCAGTACCAGTGCCCAGTGCCAATGAAAAACATTTTTCATGCATTTGTCATTTCAATAGCATTAAAATTATAATTTGAATTGAATAATTATAAGGATATGTTAGTTTAATACAATTGTATTTAAGATTTTTGTAAAAAGTGAATTTTGCAAAAAAAGTACTTTAAAAATGTTGAAGAAATGTTAAAAATAAGTTTAAAATTTAAGAAAATGTTAAAAAAATGTTTAGAATTTAAAATTTAAAATTTTTCGAAAAGCTTTGGAATTTTTTTGAAATTGGGTACCTAAATAATTTTTTAATAAAATTTTTAAAATTGATGAAAATGTTAAAAAATGTTAAAATTTTGAAAATGTAAAAATTTTAAGCAAATGTTAAAAATATTTAAAAAGCTAAGAATTTTAGAAAATGTTAAACACTTTGAAATTTTGAAAATTTGGTACTTAAATAACTTTAAAAAAATTTTAAAATTTTAAAAAGTGCTAAAATTTTGAAAGTTTGAAAATTGTAGAAAAATGTTATAAAGTTTTAAAAACACTAGGAAAATGTTAAATTTTAGCACACTTTAACTTTTTTTGACTAGTAACGTATTACCCACAATTTCGCAGCCCTCCGATCACCATAATTTATGTAAAAATGCAAAAAAGATAAGATAAAAAAGTTAGGAACATAAATAAATAAAAAAGATACATAAACATATTATAACTTACATTTTCTATACCTTACAAACTTAAAAAAAATGTATGTATGTATCTAAATTTTTCATCGTTCGAAACAAAATAAGATACCAGAAATTTTTGGTGCAGAAAAATGCACAAAATGATAAGCCAGTGTTTCCTTTTCTATACTGGGCTAACGGCGACAAAAGTCTCAATTCCCTTTATACCTATTGGATTTTTCATTTTGCGATTTGATTCGCATTACATTCGATTTCGCTTTCTCTTTCTATTCAACAGTTGTTGTCACTCGCCCACAATATTCAACTCTCAACATTCAACACTCTGACCGCATCTCATGTGGCTAATGAGTTCAAAATGCAGCTTAAACTTTGTGTGTGTGTGTGTGTTTTGGCCTGGTTAGAACGGAAGAGCCGCATCCTTTACCATTAGCTGCGTTTTGAATGGTCAGTTGCCTGGTTTTGGTTTTGGTTTTCCCTCTGCACATTTGTTATGCAACAAACCTTCCAAACTCTCCCTTCAGAATCATGAATCATGAAATGTTGTGCCCTAAAAGCAAACTGTGCAATTAAATTAATATGCTTAATGCTCGTGAGGCTTAAAGGGCCATTAAAACGTACATTGACCGAGTTTATGGACACCATTTTGTTGACGGTTCATTACATATTAGAGGGAAATTTAATAATCAAAAAATACCCGTTAAATACAAATATAATCTAATAGAGTGTAAAATAATTAAAAAAATTATATTTACTCTAAATAGATTTATTAAATTAGTCATTAGTTAACCATTTAGTCTATGCATTAGAGTCTAATGATTAGACTGAAAATTAAAGTTTAATTTGACTTTTATATAATTAGATCGTTATACCTTGCCCTGATCTTGAATTGAAAGAGCTAGACACATTAAACATTGAAGAATTCGAGTGAACTAAACGAATAAAAAAGTTACATTAGTTAACGAGTAAGTCAATGCATTAGAGTCTAATGATTGGACTGAAGATTTAGGTTTAACTTGACTTTTACATAATTAGATCGTTAGACCTTGCCCTGACTTTAAATTGAAAGAGCTAGACACTTTAAAAATCATAGACTTTAAGTCAGTTAAACGAATAAAAAAATTATTTTTGAAACTATAGTCGAAATTAAGGTACCAGATGTGTTTTGAAAAATAATACAGAGATCAAAAGATAGAATGGAAAATTTTGTTTTTAAATTAATCAATTCCGTAAATGGGATTAAATAAAAGAAACAATAGAACAATAGTTTTGAAATTGCTTCGGAAAAAATAATTCTTTTTCAGTTTCATATTTTTTACCTTATATCTATTTTGTAATGATTCAAAACTTAACAACAGGATTCTATATTATTATTTATTTGAAATGTCATACTGATGGTCGTTTCTAATATTTTTTCCATCACTGTATGTAGACTCGTATGAGCTTTTTTATTACTTTGTTTATGAAATAATAATAATGATGATTGCAAGCTTAGAGTGTAATCAAATCATGTAATGATCTGATAATCGAACTCGATCGATTCAACGATTCTCGGGTCAACCTCGGTCTAATCAGAATCATATACATAACATAATCATGTATATAGTTTATATTTGAAGAGAGTATAAAATGCAAGTGATTGCGCTTGTCAGTTCAGTATTCACTTCAATTCTCAACCAGTAAAATATTGACTCAGTCAGTCTTCTCGGGCATTCAACAAAGTTCAGTTGCAAAATGTTGCACAAAATAATTTGTATATTCGTCGTATTTAGTACATTTATTTTGTTCTTTGAAGCAATGCCAATTTCCGAACATAATGAAACGGACTTGCTTCTTTCAATCAACTCTCAATTAACCGAGTTGAAACAAAACTTGAATGAACTGGCCAAGGATTTGGATATACAATTCATTAGAGCAGAGATCGAACGACAGAAGAAATTTGTACTTGACAAGGAAACGGATAATCAATCCTTAAGAGCGGATATCCAAGTGTTCAAAACGGATATCCAGTCGCTCAGAGCAGAGCTGGAGAAACAGACAAAATTTGTGGACAATCAAACTTTTAAGGGGGATATTCAAGTTTTTAGAACATATAATTTTAAAATGTAATAAATTCACGATTTATCAAATTTATATTTTAGATTAATTTTAATTTATAATATTTTTTTTGCATTTCATACCTATTATTTCTAATCTTTGTAGCTTATCACTTTTTTTTAATAATTTTTAAATTAAATTAATTGACGTAAAATCATTATCATTGTAACAACTTTTATTAAGTAATAGTTCAATTGCAATTGTAATCGCTCTTAAATGTTAGTATATAAGCCTAACTAAATTAGTACTTCATTTATAAGTAAGCAACAAAAATACAAAATAAATACAAAGACAAATATAAAATCTGAATAATATTATCCCCAGAAATATTTTCATGTTTAGTTCACTTCCTTAATCTTTATTCAAAGTCAATTCAAATAAAGTCAATTGACATTGCCAGTCTCTGCAGTTTTAGAATTTAATCTTAACAAGTCGCTGACGCTTTTGGCCACAGTTAACTGTAGATCATCATTATTTTTCTTCCCATCAATTGTTAAGGAACCCTTTTTTCTGGTTAACGCTTCGTTGACTGTCACTGGTCATCAAGCAGCTCTTGAATTTATCCATTTATCTACACACACACACAGCAGACGCACAGTGATGGACATTGTAATAGAAACAAGAGTCGTATTAACATTTTAAGCCGTTGATTTGTTTAATTTTGATTCATTGCTAAAAAGGTTTTAAGTAAAATTATGAAACTAAAAAAAAACTAATTTATTCCGATGCAATTTTAAAAATACAAAAAAAAACAAATTTTTGTTTTCATCCGGGTAAATATAAAACCGAAAAGAATATTAGTTTCAGTTACGGTTTCGGTTATGTTCGCATTTAGGTTTTCGGTTATGGAAAATTTTAATGTATCGGTTATGTAACGTTTACCGGTTTTTAGTATGTTTTAATTTCGTAATGATATACGCTCACAAAAAATTTTAAAAAGATATTTCCTATATTTTTGTAAGGATCAATATATAAATTAAATAAGTGCAGAAATTAAAATTTAATTTAATTTTAAAAGCGATGGTTAACCGTATGAAAATAACCGTTTTCCATGAATCGGTTTCTTAACCGTTTTTTCTGGTTTTTTAGTTTCGGTATTTAAAACATAGTTTTGTTTCGTTTACGGTTTCAGTTAAAGTTACCAATTTCAATCGGTTAATATCGGTTAACGGCTACGGGTATGGTTACGGATTCATTTCCTGGTTTCTATTTTTATTTCCATCAACGTGTGTATGTGTGGGCGATGTGAGTGTGAGTGTGTGGGTGATGTGAGTGTGTGTGTGTGAGTGTGTGTGTGTGTGAGTGTGTGTGTGTGTGTTTTGTCATTACGACATATGTAAACTCAGAGCGTAAACAACGACAACGACGACAATCAACATCAAAAGCAACAAAAACAACCGTAATACTTTCTCCCCTTTTCCTTTAGCCTTGCAGAGGCGTGGGTGGAAAAGGGGTTTCAGCAGGGGAAGGGGGAAAGGAGGAAGGAGGTAATGTGTGCACAGAGAGATAAACAGTGCGACAAATCAAGCGAGTTTTACGTTGAGTTCAAACATCGCAAATGGTGAGGCAGAGACAGAGAGAGAGAGAGACGATGTGAGAGAGTGAGAGAGAAAGAGACGATGTGAAAGAGAGGGAGAGAGAGAGAGATGAACGTGTGCTGCCATTAAATGCAATTACAGGCAAGTCATACAAATAGATATACATAAAAATATATATAGATGCCACGCCCACTCACACACATAAACACACATTCTTCAGAGCCTACAAATGTATACACTGAGATGAAAAATTCGGTACTCCGAAATGTTTTGAATGTTATTCATCAAATATCAATTATAATTTAATTCAAGCTAATAATTCGCGACTTTTTTTTTAGTTAAATAAAATATGTTAGACTTTCTTTGCATAAAGTAAATATAAACGAATATTTTTTTTTTGTTTTTTTAGAGTTGTTTAGGAACAAATAATCTTTTTTTAATTTCATAATTTTGACTTAACAATCAAATATTGCGCTTGTGTTCATAGCAGCGAAACATGAAGTCAACGTAACGTTTTACTGCTTTACACTGAAAGAATTAATTGAAGTAAAAAGAGCAAAGCATCAGCTGTAAATCCAGGGAAATAAGTATAAGTATGTGGATGAAGTTATTCAAAAAAAAAATACTTTTAACACAAAAGATTTAATGCAGATTTCTTAAAATAATCTTATCATTTAAATTCCGTTTGAATGACACAAAAATTTATTCGCTAGTATTTTTTATGATATTTTCAAAATTGCTAAAATATCATTTTTTGTATGAAAAGGAGGAAAAATGGGTTAAAATAGTCATTTTTAGCAAAGAGATTTTTGAAAAATAAATGTTTGCAGTCACTCTTAGAATTGTTTGTTTCGTCATAATATTTTTTGTTTGAAACCGACGAAAAAAGTAAAAAAAAAAACACTTTTACAAAAATTCTAAATTTTCCATGGGTACTTAATGGGTTAAAGAAATTTTTGTGTCATTCAAACGGAATTTTAATGATAAGATTATTTTAAGAAATCTGCATCAAATCTTTTTTGTTAATGGTACATTTTTTTTTTATAACTTTATCCACATATACTTATTTCATTGGGGTAGTTGCATCTCTTCATTGAATGCAAAACAGCGACTGACTTCAGAAAGCATCAGACGATCAGTTGCTTCGTGAGAGAGAAAAAGCTGCCGAGCGTGCTATTTATGGAACACACGCATTCTCTCTTTCTCTCTCTCACTCTCTCTCTCTCTGTACGTCAGCTGAGACGCTGGCATGAATTATGAGCTCCTATCCCATTTTGGCATTTTGGACAGCACTGCTTCAAAATGTTAAAGTGACTATGGTTTCTATTATTTTCTCCATCACTGTAAAAAAACTTTAAATTTTGTATCTGTGTGTACTTACTTGCAATGGCGGTGCATGTGCCCCGCCTCCGCCTCCGCCCGCTCCGCCTCCTCCGCCCGCTCCGCTGACAATGTCGCCATTTGCGGCGCCTGTCAACGCGCCTCGTCCTTCGTCCTGCGCTGCGGCTGCCACTTGTTGCGCGTTGGCAGCTGCCGCCGCTGCCGTTGCCGCCTTGGCCGCCGCATCGACTGCAAAAATTGCAAATATGCAAAAAAGTGTTATTGAATAAATTGCAATAAATAAATAAATGCGAAATGGCAAGAAAATATTAGTACAAATACAGTATACATGCACATAAATATTGAAATATACAAACATGTCGAAATGGTAATAACATTAAATAAATAAATAGATTTGCGCAAAGTTGTCACAGGGAAAAGCTTTAAAATAAACGTAGATTCCATTTCAAACGAAATATTTGCGCAATAAATAATAAAATAAAATTAATTGCATTGTGAGTTCAAGTAAATAAATATACAAATTGCAAACAATGCCAAAATCGAACTAAAATTAAATTAAGCAAATAAGTAAATAAAGAAATGTTAAACATACATAATAAAAATAGATAAATAAAAAACATAAAAATAGTATCAATTTTATTTATCGCAAGTTTTCAAAAGAGAAAAGCTTTGAAATAATAGTTGAATGTCTATAAATGCAATTTAAACACAATAAATAATAAAATTAATGAAAATAAAATAAAATAAATATATTTAAATACAAAACACAGTTAAATAAAAAAATTTAATTAAGTCTAAAATCGAAATAAAATAAAATAAATAAGTAACTTTATTGCAAGTTTTTGTAAAAGAAAAATCTTTTTTGAAATTTTTTAAACAATAATATACCCTTGTAATAAAAATTACATTTATATTTATTACAAGGGTTTATTATTGTTTAAAAAATGACAAAAAAGATTTTTCTCTTACAAAAACTTGCAATAAAGTTACTTATATATTTTATTTTATTTTATTTTATTTCGATTTTAGACTTAATTAAATGTTTTAAAGTTAAAATTTTTTAAAGTTAAATTAAAATTAAATTAAGAAAATGTAAAACATAAAAGTAACAACGATATACAAATCGAATAAATAAATTCATTTATCGCAAGTTGTCAAAAGAGAAAAGCTTTTAAATAATGGTGGAATGCCTTTTAAATGCAATTTGTGCACAAAAAATATTTAAAAAAAATTAATTGCATTAGGTTAAAAAAAAAATAGAAGAAGGAGGAGTAGGAGAGGGAGAGGGAGAGGGATGTGGATGCACTGTCAATTGCTCTGGGATTAGGTTGGGTCAGAGGTCGCAGCGAATGAAGTCACGAAAATGCCAGAGATATGTATTTATTTATGTATAATTCCCTGGCAATTGCCATCAAGTTGCTCCCAGTTGACGTCGACGTCGACTGCGACGTCGACTGCGACTGCAACAGAAGCCAGGGGCAAAAGTCATTTGCATTTATAAATTGGCTTTTGTGCAATGTCAACCCACTGGCGAAGTAGGAAAGATGGCAGAAGGAGAGAGCAAAGAGGAGAGAGGAGAGGAGAGAGGAAGAAGAATGCCAGGGCGTGGATAAATTGTGCAGTTGTGCATGCAAATGTCTCCTGCAGGACACGCAGGACACACAGGACACTGTGCCCCATTAGCCAAGAGAGAAGCACCAGCTAAATACATTTATATGCAAAATACCAATAAAACTTTATACGACACATAGACAGACAGACAGACGGGAGGAAGAGGAAGAGTTAAAGCTGACAGGCCATAAAAGTTAAGTTATCCATATAACATATGGCCGAGATAAAGTACTCGTAATCGTAGAGTCTCAGAGTATCAACATAACTCGCTTCAAAACTAAAACAGATTTGCTTGCCAAGTACTTTTTTATATACCCTGTAACCATTAAGCGGATTGAAGGGAGTTTTGCTATTTGACATTTATTTCTGATCAGTTTCAGAATTATTTTTATTTAAACTTGATTGACTTTCATGCGGAATGTAATTTTAAATTGAGCTCGGATTTGATTCTAAAATTTATTTAATTGAGTAACAACAAATTTGGAATCATTTAATCCCCAAATTTGTACATTTTTAATATTATATATAAATTTATATGTAATTCATAATAATTTATTAAGATATTAAGCTCATTTATTTATTTTAATTTTGAATCATTTAATCCCCAGATCTGTACATTTTGAATGTATAAATTTATATGTAATTGATAATAATTTATTAACATATTAAGTTCATAAATTTATTTTAATTTTGCTCTTAGTTGACATTAAATAAATTAATAAATAAATAAATAAACTTATAGTTGTTCTTAAATGTTCGTTAATTTGCATGCTTGAAACTTTTTAAAAATTGTTTAAATATCCTAAGTCCGTTCAAACTTGAAGTGCTTTCTTATTGAATAACGCAGAAAAAGGCTTAAAATGTTTTTTAAATTATATAAAAATAACTCAAGTAAACTTAACCAATCCAAACTAAAGTAGAATATATCTCTACAAAGCCTCAGATCTCATATGAAATGTAAAATTTTTCTATTTTTTTTTTTTTTAGTAAAAATTCAATTTTAAATTGGGGTAAACACATACTCGTAGTTAGTTTAGTTAGTTAGTTCTTAACCGGTGTCTTATCTGAATAATTTCCGTGAAACTAAAGTTTGAACATTTGTTGGAAAACAAGTTAAGAAATAAGGCTAAGAAGTAGAATTACGAGAGTCTATAGAAAGAACAACAAAAGACAGGTGCGTGTGTGAAACTCATTTGCATTTGCATTTTCCAGGTGCGAAGCAAGAAAATATGTAAGAAGAAGGACAAGATGAAAAAGAAGAGGGAGTAGGGGAAAAAGTCATCATACGCTGATGGAAAACATAATAGAAACGATTACTTCTTGCTGTACTTTTAAAATTGCTTCGAAAATAATTTTATTTTAGTTTCATATTTTTTACTTAATTTTTAGTTTTAAGTTCCTATTTAACGTCCATGTGACCTAAACTGTTTCACAAATTTAAAACTAGACTAAGTTGCCCCTTAGGTAACAGCAAGCTTGTTTAATAAAATTACTTATTTTTACCAAAAAAAAAAAAAAATAAATTTTTACTTAATTCCAAATAACAATGTCATAAAGTCGATTCTATGATTTTGTCCATCACTGTATGTAGCAATAGCAACAACAACATCAATAGCAATAACAACAAAATCCAGTAGAAAAGAAGAAATAATTATATATGTTCACATGTAGAAACTTAATTCGCATTACGCATACGCCATGTGTGTTGAGTAGAAGAAAACGAAGAAGAAACTTAACTAGAAACTAAACTCACCTGAGTTGGCCGTTGTGAGCTTATTGCTGGCACCTGGTGTTCCTTGGCCCATGCTCGCTGGCTTCTTGTGATGATGATGATGATGGTGGTGATGATGATGCTTCTTCTTGTTCTTGATTATGATCTTGCGACGCAGCATCGACGGCGGCGGCAAATCCGAATTGGGTTCCAAGGGATGCGAGTCCAACGGTTTGTCCAGCAGCATATCGCCAAAGATTTCGCGGCAATAATTGGCAATTTTCGCCTAGAACCAGAATGGAGATGGGGGAGGGAACAAACACACAGTTGGTTAACTGACTGCTAACTGAAATTTGATGAGTTCTCGAGCAGGAAAAAGAAACAAAGTTGAGGCGAAACACGTACAAAGGTTGATAACTTCTGCACACTCGAAGAAAAAATCAAGATTTTCGTATTTAAGAAATTAATATTCAAGTACAAAACGATCTCGAAAGTTGACTCAGTTCGGAATTTCCAAAACTAGGAACAGATGTCTAAAAAATAAATTTATCTGACTTCTTTTAAGTACGTTTTGGGATTGATTTCAGTCTGTCAAAGATCGCCACATACTAGTTAAAGCACACCAAAATCTTGAACTAAACCCAAAATGAAATCGTTTCTAAAATTGTACAAAACATTATCACATTTAAGTTTTTTTCAATCTTGAAATTTAATAACTAAAATTAAATACCATTTAAAAATCATATTTTCTCATAAAAAGAACAACAATCCTAATAAGATTCTAGTTTGATGTCATATTTGTGCGGCTAGAATCAGTTGAGAATTCTAAGGCGCAAAAATGAAAAATGAAACTTATGCAGATTGTTTCACGCTTAATTCAAGAATATTATTAGTATACAACAATCTCAAAATTTCAAGAACAAAATTCTATAAATTGAAGTACGGACAAACTTAATTTTTGTTGGCACTTGGTATTTTTCTGAGTGTACTCGTAATGTTGATAGCTTTCATATGACCGCCGTGAGTTTGGCTTGTTCCCTATGGTAAATTTAGTTTATATTACTACTTTTAATGGTTAAACTTTTTCCATTCCCTCTCTCTTTCTCTCTCTACCTGTGTCGCCCTCTCTCTCTCTCACTCTCTCTCAAGGTAAAAAGTTTGCCTTTGTTATTATCTCGTGGAGCTGAAGCATCAGGCAATTACCTTTGGAGTGGCTTCTGAGATTTACCACGTTGTGTGTTTAAGCGGGGACTGTTCTCCCTTTCCACTCTCCCCTTTCCCTTTCCCATTTGTTCCCCCCTCAACTGTGACTAAACATACGTGAATGTGCAAGTTCTTGTTTGCCTTCTGCCGAGTTGTTTGATTAAGGGGCGAAAGCTACTGTTTTATATATTAGTTTAGGACGAGTTACTTTTTGACTGGCAACTGTCGAATTGCGGCGCCATATTGAACTAACTTTTGTATCCCTCTCTTTTTAAGGCAACGCAAATAAACACATATTTATATTTAATTTAATAAAAGAAATCGCTGAGAAGCAAATATTTGACAGTAAAGTCTGTCAATAAATTTTATTTGACACTTTAATTTTGTTGTTGTAACTTTTGTAAGACAGTGTTTGAAGTTTTGGTAAAATTTTAATTGAAAAAAGAAACAAATATCCTAGAAGCAATTTTAATTTTTTAAAATGAACAAAATATAAATAAATTTTCAATTAAATTTGTAATTCCAATTATTTATGTTGTCAATTATTTTTAACTTTTAATTTCTATAATAAAAATTGAAAAAGAAGATTTATTTAAAATTATTATTATAAACTTTCTAAAAATAAAACTTATCTTTCAATTTTTATTACAAAAATGTAAAACTAAAAATTGCTTCTCAATTTGTTTTATAAAAATCCGCCTATAAATTCTTATTTCATAATTTGTTTCACAAATCTTATCAACATTACGATGCCTGGTATAAAAATGGAAAATTGATTTTAAAAAACAAAAATAAAATCAAATCAAAGTCACCTGTTGCCTGGGATTGCAGTGATTCTCGAAACTTAATATCACAGGGTATTCGGATGTTTTAAATGCGCTCTCCGCAATCGCCTCGAGAACGTCCTTGGCAAAGATTTCGGGCACAAATGTATAACCGTGAACAATAACCGGTTCCTCAGTGCGTCCGTTCCAAAAGTCCAGTTCGACGCATCTGAAAAGCAATAAACGATATATATGTATATTGAATATTTAGCGATTAAATTAACTGTTGAAAATCAACAAAAAAAAGCGTAAAAATCTTTTTATCAGTCGATGCAGAGCAAACAAAAAGCGAGAAAAAAGGAAAAAAAAGTGAATCATTTTAAATGTCCTTGGCAGCAACTTGTGTGTGTGTGCGTGTGTGTGTGTGTGTGTGCGACAGCGACAGAGTGCGAGTGCGAGTGAGAGAGCCAGTCGTGTTGATGAAAATGGCAACCGCGCAATTTCCGTTGCACTAAAAACGCAACGCAGCGGCAAAAACGCACAAAACACCTGACACATTGTGTGTGTGTGCACAGATGTGTGTGTGTGTGTGTGCGAGTGTGTACACTGAGATAAATGATCAGGGATTAACAGTGTAACCGAAACCATAACCGTTAACCGGTTTTAACCGATTGAAATTGGTAAACGTAACTGAAATCGTAACCAAAACAAAACCCACACAGAAGAACCGAAATTATTCTAGCCGAAATAACCGTTTAGTAACCGTTTCATGATTAGCGGTTAGTTTTAGTGCAATCCATCATTACATTAAAATTTATTGTTTATGTGTAATCGCCTTTTTCAAAACTAATAGTACATTTTAATACTTATTTTAAATATAAATTCTATCGAATAGAAAAATCTTTTTTGAAATCAACGAATTTTGGTTTCTATATTATTATCTTATTGTAAAAATTACAGTTTTTATTTTTTTGTTTCCGATATCCTTGGATATTGCGTAACCGGTAATCGAAAACCCAAATTCGAGCTTAAGCGAAAGCGTAACCGTTATCGATATTCGTTTCGGTTTGATACCCTGAAAATTATATTAGAATATTATTTTAAATTTATTTTAAACCAGCGGTGGGCACGCAGTGGCTCCGGGAGCAGCGGCTGCTGTCAACTTAGGTACACTCTAATAGGGTTGTTGTTTTTGTGCTCCCTAATTCAGATTCCGTGCCCACCGCTGATTTAAAGTATGGCATTAAGTATTTTTGAGTTGAATTAAAGTGTATTACATTAATTTTAACTATGTATATTTTACTATGCGTTTTTTCTCTGAGTGTATGTGTGTGTGGCCTTCGTGAAGTCGCATCAAGGTCACGGTCAGCTGCCAAACTGACCGCAAACACACACCCACACACACACTCACACACACACACACACTCACACACACACTCACACACACACCCACACACACACTCACAATCACACACACAGACACATGTTCATGCTCTTTTAATTGCGTCATTAAAAGCACCTTCCGGCCACGCCCCCAATTCTCCACCTTCATCTCCACCTTGAATGGTCTCTCATCATCATGTCTCTCTCATGTCTCTTGTCTCATGTCTCACTCACCTGCAGCCGGCTAAAAGGCATTGCCTGTAAATCTCAACGGAGGATTTGCCCGTCAGCTGATGTCCCGTTAAATAAGTGTTGTGCGAGGAGTTGATGAAATAATGCGACATCGGCTGATCCATATCATCGCAGAGATCCAGTTTATTGGGCGCCATTATGGGATTATCATCGCCCATCAGATACCTGGCAGTCAAATAAACAGCGATTGAAAATGAAAGATAAAGTAAGAATTTTTTAAATGAGCTTTAATGTGGTTTAAAACATATTTTGTGTGTGCAGTAAACTTTGAAATTCATTAGAAAAACTTCTGTAGTTATAAATTGAGCTTTCAGCTTTCTGTGTTGTGTTGGAAAGTTCATATACATTCAGTTTATTAAGCTTTTATGCGGCTGAGCTTTGATTTGATTATAAAGCTCCGCTCCATAACACTTGCCTTAAATCAAAAAAAAACTTTTTTAATAATCATTTGAAAAGCTTGAGCACTTGATCACTTCCGTTTTCTGTTCATTAAAATTGAGTTAATAAAGCTTTTTATGCGTCTGAACTTTAGTCTAATTAAAAAGCTCCGCTAGATAAATGAGCCTTAGTCTGAAATGAGCATGTTTTCATGTTTTTAGCTACTTTAAAAGCTTTATAATAGAGAGTAAGCAAATATTTTTATTAAAATGAGCTTTTTATGAAATTGAGCTTTTTATGTGCTTTTAACACATTTTTTATGTGCAGTAAGCTTTGATAATCATTTGAAAAGCTTGAGCACTTGATCAATTGAGCTTTCAGCTTTCTGCATTGTGTTGGAAAACTAAAAAAAAACAGTTCATTGAGTTTATTCTAGTAAAAAAGCTCCTCTTAATAACAGTTATCTTCTTTCTTCAAAGAGCTACTTGAAAAGCTTTTATAAGTGTTGGAAACACACAAAAAAATTACAACAGATTTTTTAAATAAGCTTTAATGAGCTTTAAAAATACATGTTGTGTAAAAAATTAAATAAAAACCAGCTAAAAAGCTTCATCACTTGAGCTTTCATAAAAATGAAATTAATTGAGCTCTTCAACAGTTTGAACTTTATGCTAATTAAAAAGCTATAACCTAAATGTGGACAAGGGCTGCTTTGTGTTTTAAGCTACTTTAAAAGCTGCAATAAGTGTTGCCAAACACATAAATATTGCAACAGTTGTGCAAATCGCATAGCTTGAGGCGTTAACAAACTTGTGAAGCGTCTCTCGGCTGCACTTGAATTCTTTTCTCTTTCTTTTTGTCATATTCATATTTATTTTGCATATGTGCGAAGGACGCGATGTGACGCAGCCGAATGCAACAGTGAAGTGTGCGGTTTGTTGATGATGATAAAGATGATGATGATGATGACGATAACAATGATGATGCTGTTGATGATAATAGCGTCTTAGCCTTCGCGCGTCATATGCAGGGCGTGTTCTGTTCTTTTCTGTTTTTGCTTTTGTTCTTGTGCTTGAAGTGCCGTGAAGTGACTTGAACAGGCGTTGAGCCTGAGCTGGATAAGCAGCTGTCAGACGCAGTGCCTAAGGCCTAAGAAGGTGGAGAGAGAGAGGGAAAGAGAGAGAAGACTCACCTCAAAAAGCCATCCAGACTGAGTTGGCCCTTTTGTGCGTTGAACTTGCTCGGCTCGTATTGATGTATCAGCTCCTTGGCCCGCGCGGGATTTGCATACGGATAGAGTATCTCGTTCAGGCGCGGATCGCGTTGCGTTTTATTGAGGAACTCCACCAGCTGTGCAATCGACATGCACTTGCGCTTCGCAGTGTTAGTGTTGCCGCAGCTAAAAAAGAGAGCAAAAAATAAGTTGCAAATGGATTTAAAATAGATTCCAGGCATAGCCAGAAAACAATCAATGGGAAATTCTAAGAATTAAATTAATAATTGACTTAATACTAAATTGAAAACTATCGAATTAAATTTAGATATATGTTTAAAAATTACAATATAACTTTTAGATTTGTTAAACGGTTCGGAATGTATACTTAATATACAATAAATAATTACAAACAAAATTTAAATTTATTGTAATAAATAAATAAATACATATGTATTTTCAATCTAAGCATTAAATTAATACACTAATGAAATAATCGAATCATTTGCTAAAAATTATTATGATTCCCTTCTTAAATTTATATACAAAAATCATAGAAAAATCATATGCTTTTTTTTAATAAATAAATAAAAATAAAAAAAAATAAATAAAAACTGTATATTACTAATATATTTTCATAATAGCAAAGTTAAGTTGCAGTCAAAAAAAAATGTGGCAGCGTTAAAAAAATCAATCCCGAACAAATTTTAAAATCATTGAGAAAATTTAATAATTCTATTTTTAGCTGAATAAATTAACTTGAAATATAATTTGATTGTTAGTTATAAATAATCATGATTTAGTAATTACATTTAAGCTTCACAATCACAATCGTTCTAGATGACTGAGAAATCTTAAATTTATTATTAAATTAAAAATATTATTAATCATTTACTTGGTAAAAATTTGATTTTTCAACTAAAATTAAATTTATTTTAGTAAAAAAAAACAAAAAATAGAAAATAAAACAATTTGTGTACTATAATAAATAAATAAAAATAAAGTTTGAATAGTAAAAATTAGAGTCTTATACTTATTTATTTTATTAAGTTTAAGAAAGCAACACTTTTTATTAAATTAGATTTAGATTTGATGATTTAGAATAAATTAAATATAATATATTAATAAAAATAAATCAAAATAAATGTTCACTATAAAAGTGGACATATTGTTATTATTGAACTTGTTTTTATTAAGTTAAAGATATCAGACTGTTTATGTATTTATAAAAATGACCAAAGTTTTGTTATTCTTTAATTGGTAGTTGGTAAACAATAACAATGATTGCACTCACATGCCGTCGAATAGACGCTCCACCTCGGAGCGCTGTGTTAGATACTTGTACAAATTGTAAAAGTCCTCAAATTGAAATTTCGACACCGATATGCTGTCGACCTTGCCCGATGGCAACCCGGTCACGTCCAGCGCCTTCTCGACACGTTTCCGATCCTCTTTATTCTGTGCAAAAAGTTTAATGATGCTAAAGTGGTCACGACCAAAGCAGAATCAAGGGGCAGAGAGAGTTGGAATTTTAGGCAGACAATGCGGTTGGTTGGTGTTGGTGTTGGTGTTGGTGTTGATGATGTTGTTGTTGTTGTTGTTGTTGTCAGTGATGCATGAGTCACATTGAGAAAGAGAAAGAAAAATGTGAAGAAAGAAATTGGCGTAAATTTCAATTTTCTAGGCAACACTTAACAAATATTGGCAGCCCCAAAGTCACAACTCAACCCCCCGAACTTTAACGTTGACAATGACCCAGAACAGGTTCAGTTTCTGATTCAGATTCAGGTTCAGGTTCAGGGTCGAAGTCAAAGTCAAAGTCTGGGGGTCAGTGCTCAAAGTTGGGGCTACTTCAAGTTGGCAATTACTTTTTCACTGGAATACGTCCGCTTTTGTCCACCTGCAGACAGAGTTTTGTGTGGGCCTTCTGCAAGAACATTATCGCCGAGCCATTCAATTGGGCCAAACTGTAGGCCAACTTGATGAGGCCATCCGACCAGATCTGCAAACACAAAACACAAAACACAAAAAGTGGGTAAAAGGTTAGCGAATACAGTTCACAGTCAGCGTCTAAATAAATCACTTGAGATTTCCTTGATTCTCAACTGGCAACTGTCCAATGGAGTTACAAAGTGAAACCTTTCAAAGACTGAACGAAATCAATTTCGATTCTAAAAACTCTCAAGAAAGCAGGAAATATATATTATTGAGTAAAGTAAACATTTTGTGTACATTCAATAAGTATTAACTAAAATCTTTATATACATAGAGCATTTCAGCCGTCTAGCTCTTACCGTTTGGTTTATACGTCAATTCGAATCATTTTAATGAACTAATTTTTTTGTTTTAGTAAAAATATAAAAAATACAAAAACATAAAAATTATTTAAGATACTAAAAATCTTTTATTTTCTATTAAATTAATTATTACTTTTACCACTATAAATAATATTTTTAGCTATCGTATATTATTCAAATCTTTACTTTTGTAATCAATTTTAAATAAGTTATAAGAAAATAATTTATGAAAATTATTTTATCGACTTCAGCAGTAAATTTTTGTATTTGAAATTTCATTAAAAAAATTTCAAATCATGTCAAAATTGAAATTAAAATTTATTTTCCAAACTAAACACAATTTTCAAAAATAAAACTTTATTTGATCATTTTTGTCAAATTCATTCTACAATTTGAAAATGCGAATATATTTCATTAAATCATTTAAATATATAAAAACTTTAGAAAAAACAGGCAGTAAAAGTTCAACTTTGCAGTTTAATGTAGCAAAAAGTTTCTTGCAAAGTGAAATGACTGTTTTTATTATAGTATTTAAAACTAACTAGACGATTTGTTGAATAACTCAGTAAAATTAGCAGCCTCCCACACTCAGTTGAGATTGTGAGCTTTGTTGCCAAAAACTGCATGTTTGTTTACTTTGTACGGATTTTATTTGTGTGGCCTGAAATTCCGTAAAAGTTTATGAAATTTTTGGCATACAGTTTTGTTTATAGATTTGCTGGCGACGCGTGCCAAAAATAATAACAATAACAACGCACACGCCATGTCCCCATCTCTGTCTCCCTCTCTCTTTTTACGTCTCTGTTCCCGTCTCTGTCTCTGTCTCCTTCTCTGTCTCCTTCTCTGTCTCCATATTCGTGCTTTGGAGCGTGTTAAAATATAGAACATTGATTTTGACCAGGTCAACAAGAGGGGGAGCAAGAAATCGTAGTTTTGACTGTGTCCAGTCAGAAAATTAATGAAGGGCGTGGCCCTCCTCCCCCACACACACACACACACACACACCCACACACACAAAACCGTTATGTTAAATCAATAAAATGTGTTCCGTCAGTTATATTTATACGCGCATTTGACACACGTTTAAAAATAGCGACAACAACCGACGACAGGTGTGTCCCAAGTAAAAAACAATGTGTTCTACTTAGAAAAAGGATTTTCCAACACATATCTGTACATTTTAAATATTTTCAAATAACAATTAAACGTTTTCCGAAAAGTCTTCTAGGAAAAAACTTCTTTACGAATTAGAAATCTAGTGAAAAAAACATTTTTATGCCTCAATTTTTCTCAAATACTAAATTGTATAAAAAAATTATTCTTGAGAAAAAAGTCTGGCAATATTTTAAATTATCAATTAACCGTATTCCAAAATATCATCCAAAAAAAAATCTACTTTTGTAATTAAAAATCTAGTTACGAAAACATTTTCATGCCTAAATTTTTCTGATATCCAACTTTGTGACGAACGATGCTTACCGTATTCGACTTACCGTATTCCAAAATATATTCCAAAAAAAATCTATTTTACTAACTACAAATCTAGTTACGAAATCATTTTCATGCCCCATTTTTTCTGATATCAAATTTTGTGACGAACGATACTAAATTGAATAAATAAAAAATTCTTAAAAATTCCGCACTGCACAATTAAGCTATTTTCATTAGGTAAGAATAATCGGGACCTTTTTTTTAAAAAAATATTTAGTATCGTTCGTCACAACATTTGATATTAGAAATTTGCGTGAACATTCGTTCACAGTGATTAAAAAAATCACACTATATAAAGAAAAAATCCATTTGTAGGAAAGATATTATTTTAAGCAAAAAAATAAGAAAATGCAAAAAATCTACTTTTTATCTATTGTTCTGAAAGTTTCCCCCTAACAAGAGTGGAAATCATTATTAACAATTCCTTGAATGCCTGACCCAATTTTTCTTTTTGAAGAGTCACTTCTTGAAAATGTTTGGAGCATTTCAATTGTCGTCAATTGTTGTCAATTGGCCATAATGAAGTGCAGCTTGTCTGGCCTTGGACCGTTGCCAACCAGAGCTGAGACTTGTTTTATTTTCTGGCTTATTCTTTTTTGGCACTCACCTGTGCAATGTCCCGTTTGGTGCAACAGAAGTTGACAAATGTCATGTTGACAAAATCAGAGCCATGGCAAATGGTGACGGTCTTCTCCTCCAGAGTGTCCTGCGGCCCCATCGTCACAATCTGTCGCAGCTTAGCGTCCTGCAAATATTCAAGGATAACAAGTTGGAGTATTATTAATTACCAGAGCATAAATGAAGTTTTATGGCCACATTCTCAGCCTTTAATCCAGACAGAGAGAAAGAGAGAGAGAGAGACAAACTCATTTAGCTGCTCGTAAAGCAAATAACTGGGCAAAAGGACATAACATAGGGATAACAGGATAAGAGGACTACTTACTCTAGGGCGTCATATTTCAATTAAATATCAGCAAATGGATTTACGACGGAAACACAAGTCTTAAACAATGCGACCAATGGACACACCCAGCACATCAACCCATCTAAACAATGGCAGGAAGACAGAAGACAGAAAACAGAAGACAGGATACAAAAAATAAACCCACAACTGGGTTAAATGCAAATCAACCCGATGGCCAGATAATCACGCAATATGTTCCATAAACTAAGCAAGTGAAAGAGGGATTGAAATTGGGAAGGTGAAAGACTAGAAGATACCCTAACTTGCAGTCTAGTAAAGTTTTTATGAATCAAACTATTTACTTGCTACAGATTAAAGTCTTTTTAAATCATAATAAATTTAGAAAAAGTAAGAAAACTTGTGAGAAACTCTCAGAAATTTTGTTGAAATAAATTGAAGCGTCCAAAAATTTATAATAAAATTAAACTGAAAAATATTTGCCTAGAATAAAATTTATCTTTATCTAGTTTCAAATTTATTTATTTTTATTTTATTTTTATTTACTTAAAGCCACATTTTAAAAAATACTTGCTGAACACGATTAAAGATTTATGCAAAAAATATCTTATCTTTTTATTAAAAAAAAAAAAAAAAAAAAAAAATTTGGAAACCCAAGTGGAAAACCTAGTGAAATCTGTCAAATAAATTTTTTAAAGATCTTCAACAGTCTACAAATTTAAGATTAAATTGAGCTAACAAATTTTGTCTGATTTATATTATTTGGTAAACAGTTTAAGAAATTGATAAAAAACTTCACACATTTCAGATGATAAATTCATCATTGTCAAGGAATAATTCGAGCATATTTTAAAAACTTGATAGAACTTTTGTAAGACTCAAATATAGAAATTTCGTTATACAACAGAATGTTGAATTTAATTGTTATCAGCGTAAATCTCACCGCAAAAGCTCTACATAAAAACTTAAGCGATAAGTGCTCCACAGATAGTAAAAAATGCCACATGTATGTGATAATTTTTATGTACATTCCGCATCTAAAGCTACTTCAATCCGTCTCCTCATCTGTTAGTTGAAACATGTCGGTCTTAGATACTGAAAGACACTAAATGTTCATGATTCTCAGTCTTGAGCATTTTATGGCAACAGGGTATAAAAATGGCAGATGTTAAAGGGAAAAGAGGTGGGAAAAGGGAGATGAAATAGCTGCAGGACCAAGGAACAAGTGACTATTTAAAGAGAGAGAGAGAGAGAGAGAGAGAGAGAGAGAGACAAGCATCGGGTATTAGTTTTGGCTTTGTTGTCAGTTTAGCAGTTGGTCGTGTTCCGAATAAAACGACTGACTGACTGACTGACTGACTGAATGACTGAATGACTGACTGACTGACTGAGTGGCAGTTGCAATGTCAGTTGGTCTTAGCCTCGGGGTCTTATCAGACTGTCGACTGCATTGTTGGCAAATCCAACATGCTGCTTTCGGATTATCAGCGTCCTTTAAAATGCATGACACTAAAACACAAACACACGCAAACATGACAGGGAAGAACTGAACAGTCGTCGAGCTGCTCGACTGCTGCATGACCGGTAAATAAAACATAAGTTCATGGAATAAGAATAAAAAACATGTGTGAAAGACTATAGTCGAGCTCCCGACTAAAGGTTACCCGTAACTTATTTAAATAAATTTTAAATATTTTTTATTGCATGCTTTTAGGCATTTACATTGATTGAAACTTAAATCAGCCATTACTACTGTTATGATTGGCCGATCTTGCTGCGATTAAGAAGGATGATAGCTAATAATAGAAGTTAACGTTAGTTATTAAAAAAATACGCGATATTTTGAAAACTTTGCGTGTGGTGGCTTTTCGCGATTTTCGGAGGCAGAAAGAGGCGTTGCAAAAATTTGAAAAAAACTTGATCTGCGTGGAATTTATAAAAGTCTGTGTGACAAATTTGTTTGCTCTAGGTCTTATAGTCTCTGAGATCTAGGATCTCAGATGGACAGACGGACGGATACGTAACGGGTATAATAATTATAGGAAGCTTATCAAACCGACGCAAATATTACGGTTTCGGTTGAGCTAGAACTTTGGTTTTCGTTTATCAGTTACACAAAATCTTAGGGTATCGGTTGCGTAACGGTTACCGGTTATTTGTTTGTTTCGGTTTCAAATATATTGACGTGATATTCGTTCACAAAAAAAAATTTTTTCTAATTTTTACAAGAATTTGATTTTATAAAAACTAATATTCTTTGATTTCAAAAAAGATTTTAATGTTCAATGGGTCTAATATTCAAATTAAACACAAAAATCCAAAATTAGTTTTAAGCTTTAACCGAATCTAACCGTTAAACATGAACCGGTTACGAAACGGTTATTTCGGTTTGAATAATTTCAGTTTTTCTGTTAAGGTATTAAGAAAATTTTGTGTTTCGGCTACGGTTATCAAATTCAATCGGTTAAAACCGGTTAACGGTTAAAGGTTAGGTTACTGATTATTCCCTGCTTATGGGAAATAATTATAAAACGATGCGACAGGTAAATGATATCCATGTGGAGTCCAGTTTGGTTGAGATATTTTCAGAAAGTTTTATAATGGTTTAAATTTGTTTTTTAATTTTGGTTTTTTATTTAAGTGGATTATATTTTATTATTGTGTATAACTTAACTTTGCATAGGAGTATTGTAATTAAATTGGCTTGCTTTAACTCTGATAGTCTCTGAAATCTGAGTGTTCATACGAAAGTACAGATATTATCACAGAACTATAAGCCTGCATATTCTTTGGGTACTGGGCTAATCAGCGTGGCGGAAGTGAGGGGAAGAGGGGAAAAAAGAAAGTGGGAGCTTGAGAATTTGGCATTAACTTTCGGGTTTGGTCATGTCTTGATATTTACAGTAAACCAGACTATAACCATGTGTGTGTGTGTGCGTGTGTGTGTGTGTGTGTGTGTGTGTGTACTTCCGTTGTTAAGACAGTTGACAAACTGCTGGATAACGGGCAACTGTCAGTGACAAATATGTGGTCGCTGCTTGTGTGTGTGTGTGTGTGTGTGTGTGAGTGTGTATTATGGGTGTGTTTGTTGTGTGAGTATGTGTGTGTGTATTGTGAATGATTATCATGAATATTAAAATATACGAATACACGCAGCCATGTAAAGCAAATATTATCCATAAAAGAAGCTGATCAAATTCAATAATCTACAAGTAAAACAACTTAAAGCGGTTTGAAGCGAGAATGCTCGACTTTAAGATACCCGGCGGCGCTTAAAAGCTTTGATGAAATTTTTATCAAACGAATATTCAACATTGTTCTTTGTATAATATTTTTCTGATCACCAATTAATACATTAAACTGTCGATTCAATGGGAAACTTAGTCATATTTATCAACTCATCAATTTTGCATACTAATTTGACTTGAAATTGTTTATGGTTTTTATTTATAAGCAATTTTGAAGAATCATTAAAATTTTTGCTTCGTTTTTGTTGCTCGTTGGAAATAATAATATACAAGAAGATTTATTACGATCATCGATTTATTTCACTCGATTCATTGCCAAGAAAAACATCAAATTAAATTTCTCGTTGTATGTCAGCATTCATTAGTATGCTCGACTATGAGATACCCGGCAGTCTGTCGATGAGGTTTGTTTTTGTGTTCACAGTTTGACTTTTAGATTAATTTAAAACTCATAAAATCAATTCAGCGCAGTGTCAAATGTTTGGAAATCTCGAATTTTCTACAAGAACTACTTTTTTTAATTATAAGAATTTTTAAAGTTAAATCAAATGTTTTAGCTTATTTTATTGCCCACTGGTTGTTAAAAAATACATGCAAAGATCGAAAATATTCAACTTTAATTTTAGAATGATTATAATACTCGTTGCTTCAAAAATAAGTAAAAGGGTAAATTGTTTTGTAACGGGGAGAAACTAAAGCTAGAGCAACCAAATTTGGCACACACATTTATATATATACACTCCGTTTCACTTGAATAGCACACTCCATACACTCAATTTCTTTAGTCAATATCTTTGAACCAAATAAAAAAACACTTTTGTTTTAAAGTTTCTATTAATAGGGTGATAAATATTCTTCATTATAAAAATGAAAAAGCCTTAATAAGTTCAACAATTAATATAAAATTATCTAAAAAGCCAAAAAAGTATAAAAATAGCTCAAAAATTCTGTTTCACTTGAATAGCACATTTTTTTATTAAATTTATTTAACAACTTTAAACATTAGAATTATTTTTTTAAATTATTAATTAAAGATTTATCTGCAAATATCTATTAGATTTGTAATGTGTTGTGGCTCCCTTGTCCCATATAACCTCGAAAACCCTAATGGGAAGTAAATCACATGACCTTTTTATATAATCAAGGGAAATTTTAGCCTACGCCCTCTGAATGGATTCAATTAATTCACTTTTGGTTGAAAATTGTTTTCCAGACTCAAAAACGTTTCTGGGCAGCCATTCCCATTCCGATTTCCAACATTTTCTATTATATTCTGATCCAGCGAGTATGGTGGCCAGTTCAGAATGGTAACATTTCTAGCTTCAATGAAGGACTTTACTGTTGGAAAGTTCATGACCTATGATTAAGCAAATTTTCGAATGCGAAAAAGCATTTTCCAAAACTCCTTAGTACGATTTTACATTAATATTTGAACTTAGGAATTGGAGTTCACAAGTACCATAGTAAGATATGGCTCCCCAAACTAAAACCGCGCCCACTCGGCTGTGCAAACGCTCCAACTGATGAGTCTCATTCCTTAAATCATGTAAATAATAGTTATAGCCGTCTCGTCCTTTCAAATCAAACTTTATTTCATCAGAATAACCTATATGATACCGCTCCTTGGTCCATGACTTATTACCGCGACATAAAGTCAATCGAGCATCTTTACGTGTGGGGTTGAGTGGGGTTTTTTTTTTAAATTTAAAATGTTTAAGGTGTTCCGCTTCGAAATAACCCTCATAACGGTAGGTTTTCTCGCATTAACACCTGCTTTTGACCTGATCTTGTCCACCGAACCATGAGAATTTGAAGCTTGCCGCAGAATCACCCGCTTATCTGTATCGCTAAGAACACTAATTGTGCGTCCCTTCACATTTTATCCAAAGTTTGGATAATTTTTAATAAAATTGTATATAACTTTTCTGCTTCTTTCTATTTTTTTCGGTATTTTGGTCACAGAAAGGTCACAATCAATATAATTCTTTTTTGGACCTGTTCTTTGTTACTTAGTGCTGATCCACGGTCCATAATAACATAAAATTATCAAATCATACATAAAATGCACAAATCAATTTAAAAAAATTTATATTTTAATGATCTTGGCAGATCAAATGAAATTAAGTCTAAAATGTGCTATTCAAGTGAAACAAAAAATGCGCTATTTATTGAAGCAAATTCAGAAGAAATTATCGCAAAAATATAACGGTACATTTCCAGGTGTCTAATTTTTGTTGAAAGAGGATAAATAAAATGACAAACAAAGTACAACAACAATCAATAAATAAAATCAAGCAAATACTTAAAGATGAGCAAATAATAATGAAAAAATTTAGTGTGCTATTCAAGTGAAACGCTGTGTAAATATATATAAATATATTTATATAACCCCACGCAGATCATGTTTGTTTTAAATTTAAATTATATCTATATATTATATATATTAAATTAAAAATATCAAGACAGTGACAATTGTGAGTTTTTATTTACATTGATCATATCTAGGGAGCAAACTATGCATCACAAAATGTTAATAAAACAGCTTTTAATATTGTAGACTCTTTGTGTTTAATTCCTTGGTCGAATCATCGTTATGACTTTTTAGAGTACGAAAATGTTGATGATCCTCGTCGTCGGCTGCAAACTTCAAAATTGGGATCTTATCTCCACTCAGTTGACTGCAAATTTGTTGATAGAAACTCTAATTAGATTCAGAAACTGAAGTTCCGTGAGAGAAGCAATTTAATATAGAATTTTAAGAGTATTTTCAATTCAATCGTATCATCATAAAATAAACTTGAAACGGCCTTTATTTTCTCACGTTCGGTGTTAACATATATTATATAATGAAACATCTGAAAAAACAAAGGAATCGTTTACAGTTATTCCTTAAACAGCCGAAGTTGCTCTCAGGCAACGTTGGAATCGAAGGGGTTAAATGTAGCACGGACTGAGAATTCACTTTTTAGGTCGAATCATCATTATGGCTGTTTTAAGGGAGTATTCATATAACCGAAAGTCGTACCAATTGACGCCTTTGTCGTAGCCATTGTCTTTATACGTTCCCGTCAATTGGCTGCAAGAATTCAAGTTAATAAACGAAGCTCTAAGAAATAATTAACATTACATCCTACCTGTGCTGACAATCGTTATACCACCAGGCACCAGTGCCGCGAACGGCGCAGTTTCCATACATATAATCGTCATTATCCTTATCAAATGTAGTAAATTTCCTGCCACGATGATAATCGAGTGAATCTCCAGCTGTTCCATTGGCTCTGCCCAGAGTGTGTAATTCATATTGTTGATTCTCATTGCCGATTGCAAATTCATCATAAGTCTCGAATCTTTGATCTCCCTCAAAGTCCTCGAGAACAACAAGTAACTCCTGACGCCTCTCTGCAGTCATCGCGTGGATTTTGTCCAAGCCTAAGAAATATTCGCCATCTAGATTTCCAAATCCATTTTTGTATTCGGTCCAGTTCCTGTAAAAGTTGACGCTTCCGTCCATCCGTCGCAGGATAATCGTCCAGCCTCCATCCTGAGTTTCCGCATCACAGGCAACTTTAAAAGTTTGATTACTAAACTTGGGAATAAGTATGTCATGGATCCCACTGGAATTGGCTCTGACACAATTGCGGAGGGACGACGTGGAATTCAACTGATCCGTTTCCTTAACTAGTCCATCTTTCAGCTTGCCTTGTCTTTCCAGCTCTGCTCGCAGAATTCGATTATCCGCTTCCCTATCAAGCACGAACTTCTTCTGCTGATCCAACTCCTCTCGTAGACTCTGCATATCCGCTTTCAAAGACTGATTATCCGCTTCCTTTTCGAGTATATTTTTCTTCTGCTGCTCCAACTCCGCTTGAAGACTCTGGATCTCCGCTCTAAAATGTATAGCCTCTTCCTTATCAAGTACGCACTTCTTTTGCTGTGCCAGCTCCGTCCTAATAACCTGAATATTCGTTCCGAGATGTTGAACATCCAAATCCTTAGCAATTTCATTTGTCAACTTTTCTTTCAACTCGGATAATTGGGAGTTTATTGAAAGAAGTAATTCCCTTTCGTTATATTCGGAAATGTGGGCTCCATTTGAGTACAAAGTAAATGTACTTAATATGAATATTTTATAAAACATATTAAGGAACATGTTGCGACTTTTCTTAACTGAATATTAAACAAGACTGACTGAATCAGAATTTGAGTAGAAGCGAAGAAGTGAATTCTAAAATTTGACTTGCTGATAGCGATACAATTGACATACTTTAAATGTGTATAAAATTATATACAGTTTGTCAAGTAATTGTTTGCAAAGCCTTAAAAATGTAATATTTCGACTTTAAATAAGAAAATAATAGCTTATTATATATATATTTGGAAAGGTCATTTAATTTTCGTTCAAATGATGCAAAAATTTCCTTAACCCATTAAGTACCCATTAAAATATTCGAATTTTAAAAAAGGTCTACTTTTTCAACTTTTTTCCTCGATTTTTTCCAAAAAATGTTGGGATGCAAAAAAATTCTGGGAACAATTCTAAGAGTAACAGCAAAAAAAAATTTTCAAAAATATTTTTGCTAGTATTTTTTAGAATTTTTTGAAAACTGAAAAAAAGGCACTTTTAGCATGAAAATGAGGAAAAATGGGTTAAAATGGTCATTTTTAGGATTTCCAAACAATTTTAAAAAATACTAGCAAAAATATTTTTGAAAATTTTTTTTTGCTGTTACTCTTAGAATTGTTCCCAGAATTTTTTTGCATCCCAACATTTTTTGGAAAAAATCGAGGAAAAAAGTTGAAAAAGTAGACCTTTTTTAAAATTCGAATATTTTAATGGGTACTTAATGGGTTAAGGAAATTTTTGCATCATTTGAACGAAAATTAAATGACCTTTCCAAATATATATAATAAGCTATTATTTTCTTATTTAAAGTCGAAATATTACATTTTTAAGGCTTTGCAAACAATTACTTGACAAACTGTATATACACACTCACATTTGTACATTGTCTGTTAGATTATTTGATTTGACCCGACTTGACCCGAGATTCTTGGAATCGTCCAAATTCTGAATTTTTGTTGATCATACGATGGGAAATTATCAGCATTATGATTCGACAAACAAACTTATAAATCAAGTAAAAGAATAAAGCAAAATACTCGCCACTGTTACTAAGAGACCCGTTTTTGATTCTTTACTGATCTTTTTTATTGAATACATTATTTTAGTTAAATAATTATTGTATTCTTATACCCTGTGTCCATTGAAAACGGTCAGTAAGGGTATAATGGTTTGTTGAAATGTATGTAACAGGGAGAAGGAAGCATTTCCGTCCGCATAAATTATAGATATATTCTTGATCAGCATCAACAGCCGAGTCGATTAAGCCATATCCGTCTGTCTGTCCGTGTGAAATCCGAAATTTAAGAGACTATAAGAGCTAGAGCAAACAATTTTCTAAGAGTCCCACGCAAATCAAGTTTGTTTCAAATTTTTGCAACGCCCCTTTCCGTCTAATTTTTAGTACAATTTACTTTTTTGTTAATTAATGTAATCTATTATTATAAGCTATCATCCTACATAATTGCAATAAACTCGGGTAGTAATATCTTTTTAACAATAACAAAGTTTCCATTCATTTAATAATTCCACACTCATACACACAAATTAGCAACATAAAAAACACAATTAAAATATTAAAAAGCAAAGCCCAACCTGTTGCTTAACACAAAGGACTCGCAAGGTAGTAATGGCTGATTTAAGTTTCAAGCAATCTTAAAATGTTACATAAAATTGTACAGACGAAGGAACCATGCTATTTATTTATATAGCAACATATATTTATATATTCAACACAAATTAGCAAGTTCAGAAAGACATTTCTTTGTGCATACTATTCGCATGTGGAACCGTTTGCCTTCTCAACTCAAAACAATCAGAAGCGCAGCAACTTTAATTGACAAGTTACGAATAATTTTGAGAGATACATAAAATAAAACTACAATAAGCTAAATATGATAATAAAAGACAAAAAATTCAAACATAAATAAAATAAATTAAAAATAATAGCAATAATTCATGCATTACAATGGATTATAAAAAATTAAAATTGTAAGCTAAAATTAAAATTAATCTTACAACTGAAAACTAAAGTTTAAATTATTATAATTTGTTAATCTTAATATTACGTTAAAATCAATGATTGTTATATTTTTGTAATTGTTTAATCTTAATATTATTTTTAAATCAATGATTGTAATAGTGACTAGTGCGTTAAATAATAAGCGTTAGCTTGTAGCACTAGGAATCGAAATAAAGAAATTAAATTAAA
>JBAMBJ010001478.1:0-17926 GCA_037043495.1 Drosophila recens | reverse complement strand
CATCTGAGCATGGGTAATGCCAGCTACTCGCTGGACGAGGCACAGTCCCGCCTGCGACGAGCCAGCAACTTGTCCGGCGCCAGGGATGAGGCTGCCTTGAGATATGCGCAACGTCCCCACAGCTGGGGACCCGTCGGTACGGCCTACTATATGGAGTCGCTGATGTGCGCCTTCTATGAGCCCGCACTGCTGCATGGACCATGTATTGGATGAATCTTATTACTCTATCAATTTTCATATAAACTCTTATACTTTTTTGTATCTCTTAACTGTAAATGAAACTGAAACATTGTACAAAGAACTTTTGTTTAATGTGTGTGCCCTTTTAGGGGGTAATAAAAACTCATTGAGGTCGTGTGTAGCAGACCTCAAGCAAAAAGTCCACTCCAAACTGAATACATTTGTAAATATCACTTATTTAGCGGTCTTTTTATTAATATCTATCTATATAATTCATTGATTGATTACTTGAATCGATGCCAAAAGCGTTATCAGAGTTATGCGCGCTTCTACAAGTGTAAAATATGATTCATCTTCAAGACTAAAACTACATTTATTTGACTACTACTTCTATCTGTGTTACTTCTGCTAATAATACCGAAAAGTGCTACGAGCTGCGCTTGCCAATTTTCTAATCAAATTTATTTTTGCTACAGTCTGCTATAAAAATATATATGCATTCAATTGATTGGTTCTATAAGTATTAATTTTAATTTGGCTACAAAGATTCTAATTTAAAACGAAAATATTATTCGTGACTTTTATTTTCAAAAAGTCTTTAAAACCTATTATTTTAAATGGGAAAAATAACATAATTTGACATTTTATTTAAAGACTGATTTGACAAAAACCAGTCTTTATGTTTAGTAAAGTTATTTTATTTATATTTTATTATAATTTTCTACACTCCAGTATTATTTGACTATAATTTGATTTCTTTATGTTTATTCTCTCTGATTGATTTATGTGTGTGTATTTTATTATAGAACTTCCTGCACCAACAGTACGCAGAGGGAAGGATATTAAATTGCATCCACATGGTAAATTTTATTATTTTATTTGTTGTGCTTGATTTGTATCATCCTCATTTATAACCAAATATAACCAACATCTATATCTATATAGACATCTTTGCGATATATTGCCTTGTATATAATCTTTAAGCAGATTGAATATATAGTTAAATATATAAAAATAGCAAAAAGCTGCATGCAAATTGTTGCTAAATATGAGCTGAAGTTTTGTGTGCTACTATCTGTAAACTAAAATCATTCTATAACTATATCTATAACTATAACCACTTCTGAATGTTGTCATTAGTTCAATTAATTGGGTTGAGCAAATTGTCTAATATTATTTTGTTAATAATATTTCTAAAACAAAAGCTACACGCGCTGGCGACTATTACATGTTTGAGGAGATGGATGACAAATTTGAGCTGGATTTGATACACGATGAGATTGATTTTATGGAGGAGGAAAACATTACGGAAAGCGAGATGAAAATGCAGCGAAGGAAGACTTTATATGATGTAAGTATGAAATTATAAAAATTAAATCATAAAAAGATAATTATAGGAGGATAATCTTTTATAATCGATAATCAATATGCATGCTTAATGCATGTCCTATAATTTGTTGTGAATTCCCTAAAACTTAAACGCGCCATTGACTTGAAAAGGTTTGGAAGGATCTAAATGACGCCGAATACCGTCGTCATTTGTATATGCGCGAACGTTCCTATGCCTCCGAGCCGGGATCACGTATTGCCCTCAAGCTGGACGCTGAAAAGGAGATCGATGAGCTGGACGAACTGGATGATGATCGTGATCGTGATGCTGATGCGAATGATGATGACGATACGATTGAGTGTGACATTGGCATACGAACATCGACATTCTCCGAACCCCTCGACTTTGGTCGTCGCAGTCAGACGCTACTCGAGACCCAATCGCCGCCCCCCTGCGAACCGCAGGTTCTCGATCCAGTTGTGAGACAAACAAAATTCTTTAATTGGCGCACCAAATAAACATCAAGTGTTTCTTTAATTAATTAATTTCACCCGTTAAATGCGCTGCAAACAACAACTACAACAACAAGTTGGCGCACACACTTAAGCTATATATATACTTTAAATGTACAAATATCAATATATATACATATCTTTTATATTCAACTTTATTTCGTTCTTTGCGTGTCGATGTTAAAAAGTGAGAGCAAAACATTACCCAACGTGGCTAATAAGATTTTCTCTGTCCCACACAGAAATCAAGGGATGCGCCCACAGACTTCTTCCCCTCCACCAGCAAGGGCGTCTCCAAGGAACGCGATGCGGCGGCTACCTTCGTCAGCAGCCCGAAGCCCACAAAGGATATAACCGATCTGCCAGCAGCTGCAGCTCCGCGTGAAGCCACCTCGAAGGAAACCTCGGATAGCAAATCCAAAATGGAACCCGATAGCGGTGATGTCACGGCCAAGGACTCCGATGAGGATTTCGATACGAATCCCATTATACGACTGCTTGAAGGCTTCTTGGTCACATTGACCATACGCCTGAATCGATTCTCCAGAAATTATCGTTTCGTCAATCGCATTTTGGCGGGCGAGAAGAAAACTCTAAAGGTGAGCTCAACAATTCGATTAACTACTGTACTATATTCCATATCTGTTAAATAATGATTAGTAACCATAATGATAAAATTACGATTATTTTCGGTTTTGCCCAATTATTTAATGATTACGATTACAAAAAATCAAAAATAATCTAAAATGATTACAATTATTCAAAAATATTCAGAAATAATCAAAAATAATCTTTTTGAGTAGTCGAACTATTTTTGATTTTTTTCCGATTATTTCTGATTATTTTGGCTACTTTGATTGTGAAAATTTAAAATAATTTGAATTTTACTAAATAGTCATAAACAATCAGATATAATCAAATATAATCACAAATAATCTGATAAAAAACAAAAATAATCCGAATACTCAAGAAGATTATTTTTGATTATTTCTGATTATTTTTGAATAATTGTAATAATTTTAGATCATTTCTGATTTTTTGTAATCGTAATCATTAAATAATCACAAATTGTTCGACAGTGATTTTTATAGTCACTACGATTATTTCCAAAAATAATCCTTTTGATTAGTAATTCTAATCGAAATTTAACAAGCTATATACTCATAATTAAATTGGATTTATTTACAGGAATCGAGCTCGTTGAATCGTCTGGGTCTGTCCAGTGCTGCAGCCATGTTCCACTTTCTCAAATCGAATCTCGAGAGGTATTTAGAAGGCGTCACTTTCTCTCTCTCTCTCTTTGAGGAGTGTGCGCCGCTTGCGTTTTAAATATACATTTACCCTATAAATTTTGTTAAATCTATTTCTTTTTGTGTCGAGACTGGAAACGTACGTTTTAGCGTAGCGAACGTTCTTTTTTGATTCTTGATCTTTGGATTTTGGTTAATCGTTAAATTCTAAATACCATAAAATAATTCATTTTGCGTTTTGTTCAAGTTTGTGTTGAAATTTTTGAAAGCAACAAAATTTGATTTATTGTTTACATATTTTTTCTCTTCTTTTTTTTATTTGCATATGTTACCTTTTGTGTTACGTGTGTTTGAAACTGTGTACCTGCTTCTACAAAAATATTGAAAATATAAAAATAAAACAAAAAAAAACACAACACACAATTCAAAACTCACCACTTCACCTCATCGTGTTGTGTTGTGCATTGTCTTGATAGTGATGAGAATGGTGGTCAGCCTGTAACATCATCAACACCGCGCCGATCACAGGTCACGGCAACAACACCGCCAGCCACAACAACATCAGCTACAACAACAACAACTACTCCAGACACAAATCTCACAAACGAACACTATAGCACACCACTTAACACAAATACAACAACCACACCGCTCACACCGCAAGAATCACTAGAACCACCAGCAACCAGTACACCACACCACCACGAAGATATCATCGAAATACCCGTAGATACCGTTGACGCAGCAACCTCTAGGTAAAAACCAAACAGCTCACCATACCCTCTATCGAAAACTGATCCTATCATCTATTCAAATACTCTGTACCCAAAGCTAAAATTTTATGGAATAACTTAAAAAGTATAAATATTTATTTGACTTTCAGTTGAAATTAATTTTTACTACATTTTCTTGAGCTCTTTGAATATTTATGAAGACAGTAGGCAGAAAAATAGTTGGGAGCAGTCTCTGCTCCCGGAGCCACTGCGTGCCCACCGCTGGTTTAGATTATGATAGGTTATTTGAGAGAAATGTTTTTTATAGGACTGTGAAGATCTTTAGTTTATAATGAATATAAATTTATTACAGTCGAACTTCCCTAACTCGAATCACCATTATCCAAAGAAAAGATTCGAGTTATGGAGATATTTGACTTATAGAGTTCTTTTTCATAAGTTTATTAATTTTACTGCCACTCATTTAGCTCGAGTTAAAGAGATATTCGAGTAATAGAAGTTCGAGTTATGGAAGTTCAACTGTTCTTGGATTTTTTGTTAAAGATCTCCAAAGCTGGGTACAGGGTATCTCTTAGTTAGCTTAAATTAGAGCTAGAATAACCCAAATTAAAAAGCGTACTCGTCTTATAGACTGCACACATCGCTATTATTATTTATTATTTAAAAAAATATTTACTTTTTTTAATTGTATTGTTTTGAAAATTAAACAATTGATGTGAAAATTTGAAAATCAAAGCAGAAGGAATAAGGAAAACACACTAAAATCAAAACGAAATCTTTACTAATTTCTTTTTCTTACATTTTTACATTTGATGCGCGCATTTTGATCATCTGAATTTTTGTTTTTAGAAAACAATCAATCAGTTCATCGCCGCCAACAAAAGGGTAAGTAATTTATATAGTTTCAACATTATTTGTCACCAATATTTTTGATAACTATTGCGATTACTAAATGATTAAAACCTGTCTCTAAGGGCAACTAACACACACACATATACTCTACATACATACATAACTTTTAAGACTCTTTTAAAAACATGCGTCTAACACTTTAAATACTTGAGCAATGATTTCATTTCTCCTACTACTACTCGTATAATACTATACTCTAATTGTACTTCTATTATACTGTGCATTTTGATACACTTAAACTTAAAAACTCCCATACACACAAACACAAACGTGTTTAATACATGAATATGTGTAGCCGCAAATCGGATTGCGGCTTGCCCGAAATACGCATTAAAGCGCCATCTATGGAGCGCGGCGTGCAACAGCAGCAGCAAACGCCGCATCATTATCCGCATCCACATTCGCATCCGCATCCGCCGCATTCGCATCATGAACAGCAGGCGAGCATCGGTTCGGCTTCGCTGAGCAAAAATTGGTCCTACGAGCACGTGGACAGGTATTGGCCACGCCCACACGCCTACTTACGCCCACAGTTGCAATTAATCGTAGAGCTGTTGCTGTTGTTGCTGTTGTTAATTAACCCACAAATGTATATGCATACGTATCGTTGTCTCAGTCTAACCAAAAGGGAACATACCATTATCATCGTAAATTCACTTTCAACTAACCCCCTCTATCTATCTTTCTATCTACTATCTATCTATCTATCTATCTATCTATTAGAGGTCTGCACGGCTGCATTCAAACTTGATCGTCTCTGAGTACTCGTGAGTTTAATTCAGTTCCCTGAGTGGAATAAATTCAAATATCCGGTACTCATCGATTGAATACTTATTTTTGACATAAATTTGAGTACTCATATGAACTGCATCGAGTGAACCAGAAACGAATGAAATGAATGAAAGATTTTCAGAGTACCCAGAATACAACATTTTTTTTTTAAATAATTTATATGTTACAGTTAATATTGCTCGTCACAAAATTGGATATCGGAAACTTTGGGGCATAGAAATGTTTTCGTGACTAGATTTTTACTTTAAATTATTTAATTAAATTATTTAATTAAATTATTTAATTAAATTATTTAAATTGTTTTTTTGCAGTCATTTCGTCATTCAATTCAGTCTGCCTTTTTTGAATGTGAAGTTTACGGTTTCAATTCATTCATTCAATTCATTGGAAGACGCAGCCGAACTCATTCAATTCAGTTGGGCATGAATGTCTCATTTGACATTTTGAATGCAGCCGTGCCGACCTCTACTATCTATCTACCTATCTATCTCTGTCTGTTGTGACTGTCTTTCATTTAATTTATGGTTCTTGTATTTGCTTTGATTTTAATTTCAAGTCAATGCCAATCTATGTGCGTTCTTTGCTAGTATGTATCTATGTATGTATTGTTGTTTGGCTTCCATTCGAGTTTATTAGTTTATCACAACCCACACACACAAACACACACACACACATTGAGAAAGACACACGCATGTAGACTGCATAGCATGCAGCGCACATGATCCTTGCACTGAGGCATGCGGTAGTTTCCCCTTTTCCATTTGCCACAACCTGTTATCTTTTTCTAATCTTTTGCTTGCCACTTGCAGCGCCGGCGAATTCAATATGGAGGAGGAGAACTTTGCCCAACGCGATCATCACATCATTGTCGAGGTGTTAATCTCCTCCTGGTATGCGCTGCTGGCCAACACGGATCTCATTTGCTACATCGTCGTTTTCATCAATCAGGCAAGTTGCTAAATCATTTGATAAAAGGGAATCCTTTATTGATCCTCTGCCATCCTCTTTAGGTGGTCAATGCCAGTCTCATCTCGTTGCCGCTGCCCCTGATGGTCTTCCTCTGGGGCACACTATCCCTGCCGCGTCCAACGAAAACCTTTTGGGTCACATTGATTGCCTACACGCAGGCCATTGTGCTGATCAAGTGCATCTTTCAGTTTAAATTGATTTGGGCCAATTATCACAGTTTGCCCAATCAACCTTTGGCGCCCGCCAAGATCTTTGGCGTTGAGATGAAGACTCATTATGCGGTCTATGATTTGATATTACTGTTGGTGCTCTTCCTGCATCGTTATCTGCTCAAGTCGCAGGGTCTGTGGAAGTCGGGATACAAGGATGTGGATCAACAGTTCACCAAACCCACGGCCAGCATGTAAGTGGACGTAATTATAAATATCCGGTGCTCTTAGAGCCCATTTCTGTATTGTATGTTAAAAAGAAAAGATGTAGAGGCAGGACCCCAATAAGTATATACAGTAGCTCACAGCTTATTTCAATCAGCACACAAAGCAACTTTATTCAATAGCTTGAATTACAACTAGCTAAAATTCTAACCCAATTAAAGAATTTACAGAAAACTAAAATTAGGTCAACTCATAATTTGAAAATATGGAAAATTACTTTTATCCTCGATTTAAAAAAAAAATAATTTGATGCAAAAAGTTTCTCTAAACAATTTTAATTGTGACTGTAAAAACAATTTAAAAAAATCTCTTCGCTAGTATTTTTTATGATCTTTTGAGTGGGATGATCTCACAAAAATTTTGTATGAAAAGGAGGAAAAAGTGGCCAAAATAGTCATTTTTAGCAATTTTCAAAAAATCATAAAAAAAAATAATAGCGAAGAGATTTTTTAAAAATTTTTTTACAGCTACTATTAAAATTGTTTAGAAAAACTTTTTGCATCATAACATTATTTTTGTGAGCTACTGTGTATTCCTGATCAACATCAAAAGCACACAGTAATTTTTAATTCTATAAATTATTATAATAAATGATTATAAATTAATATTCATGTCGTCTATCTTTGCTAAATTTCTGTTTATACTTTTAGTGACGATCGCGAAGATAGCGACAATCTCTCCCAGCCGGATTCACGTCAGCTTACCGAGGATGCCGCACAGAAGTTGAGTCTGCAAGTTAGCCAGGTCTCGTTGCCTGGTTCGCCGGAGTACAGCAAGTCAGCCATCAATCAATTGGAGTAAGTAAACAGCTTTTTTAAATCCATTAGGATAACTTTATGTATCTTTATCTTTAATTGCTTTGCAGACGCACCAAGTACACATCTTCGCTGCACAAATTCTTCTTCAGTCTGGTGCACAAATCCCGCCTGGCCACCGATGTCTATGCCCTGATGTTCCTTTGTGACTTTGTCAACTTCTTTGTGCTGCTTTTTGGCTTCACGGCATTTGGCGTGAGTAAAGATAACGAATTTTATAATATTTAATTTAAAACAATTCCATTTCTAGACCCAACAAACGGAGAGCGATGGCGGCGTGCAAACCTATTTGGCGGAGAATAAGGTGCCCGTACCCTTCCTGATCATGTTGCTGGTGCAGTTCCTCCTCATTGTCATCGATCGTGCGCTGTATCTGCGCAAAGCGCTCGTCAACAAGATCATATTCCACTTCTTCTCGGTGATTGGCATACACATCTGGATGTTCTTTGTGGTGCCCGTGGTTACGGAGCGAACCTTTAATTCCCTGGCACCTCCAATCATTTTCTACGTCATCAAGTGCTTCTATATGCTGTTGAGCTCATATCAAATCAAATCGGGCTATCCGAAGCGCATTCTGGGCAACTTCTTCACCAAGGGCTTCTCGATGGTCAATATGATTGCGTTTAAGGTGTACATGCAAATACCGTTCCTCTACGAGCTGCGCACGATCCTCGATTGGGTGTGCATCGATAGCACCATGACCATCTTTGACTGGCTGAAGATGGAGGACATTTTCTCCAACATTTATCTGATACGCTGCACACGACAATCGGAAACCGATTTTCCGGCGATGCGGGCGCAGAAGAAGGCTGCGATATCCAAGCTCATCATGGGCGGCACAGTTGTCCTGCTGATTGTGATTTGTATTTGGGGACCGCTCTGTTTGTTTGCCCTTGGCAATGCCGTGGGCACATCCAATGTGCCCTATCAGGTGTCATTGTCCATTCGGATTGGACCCTACGAGCCCATCTATACGACCAACAACTATGACAGCATTTTCGAGATCGACTCCAAGATGTACGGCCAGATGACGAGTGCCTTTTTCAAGAACAACAAAAAGGAGGCGCTGACCTTTATAGCTGGCTACGATCCCACGGATGTGGCGGCTGTCAAGCTGGCCGGGAACTCGCCCTCGCTGTGGAACATTGCGCCGCCGGACAAGCAGCGCTTAACTAACGATCTTCGGAATAGTAAGTTATCTTATGTCGGCGAGAAACAGAACTAATCTCTTCTTAATCCTTGCAGATCATACGTTAATTGCCCGCTTCTCCTATTCGCTGACTCGCAAGGCGCCGGCAAAGGGTCTCAAGGAGAATGTGGGCGATGAGCATATTATAAAGCTGGATGAATCATTTGAAGGACGCGCTGCGCTCATCAACATGTTGAACGAGACGCTGGATGAACTGGAGAGCAGTGAAGGCAATGGCACCACACCCACTGGCACCAGACCACCTGACCCCACACCCACTGGCACGACACCCATTGGCCCCACACCCACTGTTCCCACACGCATTGGTAATAGCACAAAGGAGGTGGTTGTGGTGCTGCCGAATATGATACCCAAGTTCATCAAGGTGCTCAACTCGGGCGATGCATTCGTGGTCACCGTGCTGAGCGGCAAGGAGCAGGAATATCGACCGCTGATCATTAAAATGCATCGCGACAATGCGACCAATGGACTCTGGTGGGAGATACGCGATTATTGCAACGACTCCTTTTACAATACCACGTTGAAGGACTTGCCCTACAGCGACTGCAACTCCGGCATTGTCATGTACACTTTCAATGACAAGAAGTTCCCCTCCACCTTCAGTTTCCTCACAGCCGGCGGGTGAGTTTTGACTTCTTTTTAATTTCAACTTATATTTAATGTTTAAACTTAATTCCCTTTAGCATCATTGGTCTTTATACAACGTTTGTGTTATTGGCCTCGCGTTTCATGAAATCCTTTATTGGTGGCCAGAATCGCAAGATCATGTTTGAGGATTTGCCCTACGTGGACAGAGTGTTGCAACTATGTCTGGACATTTACTTGGTAAGTGTTGCTTTGCTACAGGAAATTATTTATTTAGTTTTTTAATGTCAACTAAGTACAGTTGAGCAGAATTTATGTTAAACTAAAAGTTGAGTAATATAAAAAATTAAGTAATATTAAATTAATTAAATTTTAATTTAACTGAAATGATAAATTAAAAATTAAAAATCTGGGGGTATTCAAATTTTTTTAAAATGATCTAACATTTATTGCAAGGATTGGGGAAAACCCAGAAAAACCCAATCAGATCAAAAAGTATTAGTAGTAATATTTAGTAATAATACAAGTATTAGAGTTAGTAAGGTCAGGGATTTCTAGAAAGGAAAAAAAAGGGATGATTTTAAGGAGGGGAGAGAGAGTTCTGTGTTCTTTACTTTTGTTATACGTTGCAGTTGAGTACTGTCAATCGTTTATACTCCTAAATAAGGTCTAGTCCTTCATCTTATATCATATTCCAATCAAGCCAACTTTAACTATAATTATAATTTTTTTTATTTGCTGGAGTAAATAAATCACAAGAACCAAATTTAATTTGTGTCATTTTTTAAACTTTAATACATTTAATCTTGTTTCTTTTTAGGTGCGTGAGGCATTGGAATTCGCTTTGGAGGAGGATCTATTTGCCAAGCTGCTCTTCCTGTATCGCTCGCCGGAAACGTTGATCAAGTGGACGCGTCCCAAGGAGGAGTATCTGGATGATGATGGCGATACCGACTCGATACCCAGTCGGATGAGTGTGCGTCGTCCCGAGCAGCTACAACATCAACAGCATCAATATCAACAGCAACAACAACAATAACATAGGTCGAATAAGTAATTTAAATAATTGAGTTAATTAGGAATTTGATTACGTATTTAGTACGTATAATTGCGTTAACGTAGGTTTCATAGTCTTTTTTAAATTTTTACAGCAATTAGTTAGAAATGAGAAAAAGAAAACCACAAAATATGGATAAACGAAAATTCGAAAATGGAAAAACTGAATCACAAAAGGAAAACGATAAATAATAATTAATACAGCATCCCAACTAAGAAACAAACAAACACTTACAGTTAATTACAATAATAATTGTGTAGTTAAATGATGTCAAGTACTGCCGCAATGTGAAAACTATGTTAAAGTCGATGAGAAATTTGTACACCAACTAATTATAACTAGTGCATGTCTTAAGTATAGCAATTGTAACTAATTAATTAAGTGAATTGTAAGCGAAAAGTGTTGCTGTTTAATTAGTTTAATTGTAATTGCCTGAACGATTTAAATGGAATTATTTGCCTAAGTTATTAACTAAGTCATACTTATATATGTATGTGTGTATAAAATTTATAATACTTATTGTTATAATTATAATAATAATAATAATAATGAGAACTCATATTCAGGGATTTTTAGCATTTTACAAAACTTAATTGTAAATCAATTAATAACTAAATAACAACTTCAAGTAAAAACTTAAACTACGCATGAAGCATTCAACTTAATAAAATAAATAAGTTCAATCAACAATAAATGTTTTAAATTAATAATAATATTTATTAATAATATATATGTATGTAATTCATGTCGTGTGCGCAAGCTTCAGATTTTTTACAAAAAATATTTTTGTTGCCTTAGAAAACAAAACAAAGAAAACTACAATAATTAAATTGATATTATGTATGCATATGTTGGAAATGTTTGTTAAATAGATTATGGTAGTATATATATATTGTGGATTGTGCGTATATGTTGCATGCGTATTTATATAAAGCGTTGAATTTATTTATAGGCATATCACATTAGCATATTTTTGTATATCGAATGCAAATTGTATTATTTGCTTAATGGATAAGCGGCAATTTCATATCAAAATGCAATAATTAAAAGGCTTACAACGCGTTCTGCTTAATCAAAAATTGAAATGTCAACATCAAATACGCCCTGCGTATACTTAATATGTATCTCGAATGGGCAATCTCCAATTAGCATTAGATTGAACACACACACACACTCACACTCTAAAAAACACACACACACACGCCAACTAACAACATTATGTGCTATTTTATACATATTTAAATGAATTAATAAACTGAAAATCAACTAATTTTTGTACCAAGAAGCGAACAATATAATCATAAACGTAAAAGTATATTTAACTACAAAAAAAATGTACCTATTTTTAGTGTTTAATATTAAAAAATTAGCTTACAAAAAAAATCAAAATACTATGATTACAAATAGAGATTCAAAATTTATTGTATTAAAGTGGTAAATACAATTGCATTATTTTGGGATCTTTTGGGCACGTAAGAAAAACAAAAATATGTGGCTGATGAAATATTTTAAAATTTTTGGGGAGATTCTTCATTTTGGCTTTCTCTCGAGTATTATACTCTTGCATCAGAACAATTGAGTTGACTGTGACTTGTATTAAAATGACAAGCTTACGAGACTTGAGCTCCTCTATTAATCCATCAATCTGAAAACTACACAAATCTAAAAAGTAAACACTTGAGTAAACTATTAATTTTAACGCAAATATATTTTTAATATATATTTTTTGAATTCTTACTGCTTTAAAATTAGAAAACATATAAATTTAAAATAAGTACGTGTAGCTAAATCTCCAGGCTGAACTCAAGTAATGCGCGTCGAGCAATTGCGATAGTGCGTAAATTTGCTCTCTGTACTGTCCAGACTGGATGCGCTCTCGTTGCTCTGTTGACGACAAAACTTGACCGCTGGATAAACCTCTTCCCAGTGGGATTCACTGCGACTGAGGACGCCACGTCGACGTGGAGTCGTATAGGAGCTCTCCCGCTGCTGGGTATCCGTCTGTGTGGCGTTGACGGTGTTGGCTCCAACAGCTGGTAATGGATTGTTCAGCATCTGTGTAACGCTTTTAGATAGTCTGATGGATTGTATGCGATTATATCCACTGTTTGTAGGCTTATAGCGTTCCAGTTTATGCGTTAAACGCGCCATTTCATTGCTCATCCACTCGGGTGCTCGCATTCCGTCTGTTTGAACTGTTTGAAACGTAGTAAACCGAGTGAGGAGCAAACAATGGGCTTTTATAGGTGTTCAGGTGATATAATAATCGATACGCCTTGGTTTGTCTTGGTTTGGCATTGCGTAAAGCGAGTTCAACAATATTGCAGGGGTTTCCCACCCCCATAACGACATTGACCTATAATCTAAACATTGACAGTGGATGTAACCAATTTGTTGTTTGCAACAAAGTATATAATGTAATACAATAGTATATAACATTTAATTAACAACTAAGGCAAGGACAAGAAGAGAAGAGTAAACATATAATAAAGATTATTTAGAAGAGGCTACAAATTCGAGCTGCTTTGGATAGTTCAGTTAGTTTATGTTTATCAAAGGTGGATCAACAACGAGGATATGCCAGACTGTGCTATGTACATCGGCTGATAGCAATGTTCCGCCCTAGGACACCTTGCAATTGTCATCATGCAAACGGTCGCCATCGAGCTGCACATCATCCTCGGCGGTGGAGAAGATGCCGCCCTGCAGCACTTTGTTAACGGCAGCACGTGCCAAATACCCAGTAGTTTCCGAGTAGGGCAACGAGTAGAAGGCTGTCAAATCCTCCTGCTTGTGCTCCGTTGTCAGCGGCTGATGCTCTATATTGTTATCCTTGCAGTACATGGCAAAGGCTTCCGCAATTATGCCATCCAAGTCGAGCGCCTGCTTAAAGTGCAGCTCGGGATTGCTAAATGACAAATATAATTAATTATAAGCATGGATTAATCTTCTTTAACCATGGCAGACTTACCGATTTAAAATGGTGGCCACAATGCAGAGCAGCTCCACTGTAATCTGTCTTCTTTCGGGTCGATCAATGCAAATGAGCGTCTCCTCCACGAGCAAGTTGAATGATAATTCGCCGCGACTCATGCTTGTCAGTGTGGGCGTGGCAGGCAGATGACGACCCTGCGTGAGGATGCCCTGCGGCGTGCGTTGAAGAATCTCCCAGATCTTGTTATAAAAGTGCTTTGGCACGCGGCACAAACAGCCCTCCAGCTGGCGGCGTTGCAAGGTTGTCAACCTGAATGGAATAAATGATGATAAAACAAATATAAAGATTGGCACCTTCACTTACTTCTCCTCCACGGCCCACTCGCTAACCGTGAGCACCTTTTGCAGCAGAATGCGCACTTGGAACGGCGACAGATTGTCCACATCGATGCTCTGTTGTCCCGAGATTTGCAGATAGATGCGCATGGCTTCGAGCACCCAGCCAATGCGAATCTTCAATATGCCACGGAACATGGATGGATTGGTGGCAATGAGACGACCACAATATAACACCACCTCCTGTTGGAGCACAGCCTGTATGACATTGTACGGCTGCACGCTGGTGTACATGACATTCTGAATCTCAGCTGGAGTCATTGGCTTATCGAACACTGTTTCCTTTTGGCCGATGATGCCAACGGTTAGTTCCTTGCCATTGACCAGCACAGTGGTAATAAACGGACTGATCGAGTCCACAATGTGATGCAACAACGAGGAGCAATAGCGCACGGCGCGCCAATAACGCAGGGAACCAGCACGATGATAAAGCTGCGTCAAAGCCGTGCTTACATTGAGGCCATTCACCTCATAGTGTGGACCCTCACGGTTCAGCAGGATGCCCCACAGCTGGCAGAGGCAATAGATGGAGTCGGTGTTGCGCAGGGCATGGATAATGTCCGGCGTGGGTTTGCTATCATAATGCTGTCAAAAATATATAAAGAAATAAATTTAAATTGAAGAGAGTAAATCAATTGATTGACTTACCGCGACGGAAACCTTCTCCTCGACATAGGTCAACGCCTTGGGCACATCTGTCAGCGATTGATAGCCAATATACTCGTGATTGATTTGGGAGAATGCATTCTCATTGTCGGTCAGATCGCTTTGGTTCATGAAATCCAAGTGCTCGATGCAGGAGCTGCTGATGAGATTCTGCAGACGGCCAATGCGCACCTTCATGCCATCGCAATAGCCCTTCTTCAGCATGGCCAGCAGATCCAGCATCTCCTTGAACTGCGGATCACGCATGTGCTCCTCTCGAATCAACAGACAAACTGTCGGTCTGCCCGACAGCCTCCAATATTTGCCCACAAATTGCAGCTCCGTCTTGATGTCGTCAATAAGCAATGCCATATCACGGTATAAATAAAAGTCGGAGACCTCAAAGATCAGGGGATAACAGAGCACGGTCATGCCACAGATGCGATAGACTTTGCTGGTGCCCAGCGAACCAACTGGACGGGATGGACGACCCGATAGTCCAACCTTGCTATTGACACCCAGATGCTGATAGACTTTGATGAGCTCCGTGGAGCTCCAAATTTGCACGGGTTCCACCTGAGAAAAAGTGGAAATTTATTGAGTTAAAAGCAGTTACAGACGATTCTATATACGAATGTCGAAGAATATTACACAGAATTCGGAAATTCGGAAAAAAAAATTAGGAATCGAATAATTAGGCATTCAAAATTACGAATCCGAAAATAAGAATACAGGTATTAGGACTCCAAAATTAGGAAGACAAAAGTTGGGAAAGCAAAAATTGGGAAGACAAAAATTAGGAAAAGAAAAATTAGAAAAACAAAAATATGAAAATATTTTTAATAAAATATTTTTGATTTCACCTTTTCCTATTTATTAGCAAAAAGACAAAATTTGTCGAACCATTTATTTCAAAATAAGGATTTCGATTAACAGCGCATGTGATATTTATTTGAACCATTTATTTCAAATCTACAACGAAACCTTATATAAAAAATCCACAATTTTTTAATTTTTGTGTTGGTCGTATGTTTTGAGTAGCGACTTAAGACGGTTGTCTACTCCTTCATATTTTTATTGGTTTTTTTTTCGGGCCTATATCCAATGACAGGAAAAGCAAAGATACTTTTCTCAATTTTTTCCCCTAATTTTTTTTCGTAATTTTTGTACTCTGAATATTTTTCTTAGTTGAAATTCCTAATTTATGATTCTTAATTTTTTCTTTCCAATTTTGGATTCCTAAAATTTTATTCTTGGTTTTTTTTCTTCTTTTTAAAATTCCTTAAAATTGCTCCAAATACTGATATTTGGATAACTGCTTACCTCATGTGGCGTCTGAGTTTGAATGCCATAGGTGGCCATCATGGCCTGCAGTCGCATGGACTCGGCAATTAGCACAATTTGCACCACCAAATCCGTGGCCGTACCCTGTAAGGATGCACATTAAAATCATTAGTATTTATTCTAAATAAACAAGTTAAGATAACAGTTTCAAAAGTTAGAAAATGCATACAGCCAGTTAAATACACTTGAATTATCATCGAGATGACAAAAACTAATCAAATGCCAAAATGCAAAAACAATTTAAGTATAAAGAATGCTAGCAAAAGGAAGTGAGATAGAGGGGATAGGTGGGAATGTGTAACATACAAGATCAGTATTTGTTAAAGAGGAGGACTTTACCCATGCTGGACATAAACAATTAAAAATACAGAGAAATAATAAGCTTTAAAATAATTAAATTTTAGTCAAGTTCAGGCAATTTAAATATTTAAACAACTTAGTTAAATATAAAAAAATTAGTTTTTGAATGTGAATTTTGAATTTCTTTTCCATTTAGCTGCCAATTTGTTGCCTATACAACGCATAAATACTATTTATTAACCCAATCCCTTATTACCTTCTTGGCATCCAGTATTAAAGGTATGCGTGGTCTCTATATTCATTTGTTTTTTTTTTTTTTATGTTTTTAGTAGAGAATAACATTTAACAATTGGCGATTAATTAGTAGAAACATTTGTTGTGTCGCACTAGTTGATAGTATGTTGTTTAAGCGCTGCTGCCCCGTATTTTATATATATTTAAATTTAGAAAATAATAATAATAATTACTATCCATAACGTGCTTGCTTGTGGATGTTAGCTACAATCGGTTAACAAGAATAAGCAAGCCAAAAAGAAAAGTTTAATAAACTGAAAACTACGTGGAATTAAGCCAACATCTGGTAGTGATCCATTACTTACAGTGCCCGGTTTAGCCTATGTTTATAGAGCGTGTGTAGGAACAAAATATGCAGTAGATTTACAGACAAGAAACAGTACCGAAAAGAGTAAAGAAAAAACTTTTGATTTAGATACAGGAAATAAATAAGCAACAATTTGTTTGCGCTTTTTTTACACTATATACAATAAAACAATAAACACAGCAATGAAAAAATTTATAATAATTTGCAACTAATTAATAAATTAAATTTATTTGTATGTATCTATTTGTGTGGGTGTGTGTAGTGTGCTACCCAGCAGGAACTTAGGAAAATTCTGAAACTGCTTTTAGAGTAAGAAATAAGATTGACATCTCTGGGAATTATTGTAATAATAAACAAGTATTTCTTTAATAAAATTCTTGTTAACAACTATCAACATGTCTAATGTACATATTTTACTGAAAAAGTAAGTGAAAAGTTGGTACATTTGAGCTAAAAAAAATTGTTTACTATGATATCTTTTTTCGTAAGATCTAAGATGTTTTTTTTACCCTTGCTGATAATTCCTGCTGGAATAAATTTAAATAGTGTCACATCTATTTATGTATGTGTGTGTGCGTGTGTGTGTGTCGCCAAATAATAATTAAAGTTTTCATTTCAATAGTGTTCTAATGTGCAAAACATCTAAAAACAAAGCATATTTAAAAAAAATAAAGGAATAATTTTGAAAATGATATATAATCATATTGAGTACGAATTTGGGTAGGAATATCGACTACTTACTTTGTTCTTATCATCAAGAGCTTTGCCCTGTTAACAATTTTGTAAGCCAACCGATTAAGATATGTTTAGGTTTTGTTTGTTTATGGATGGTGGATTTTGTATACAGTAGTAGGAGGTGGTAGTATACGATGGTAGTAGAGAATGGACAAAATATATATGAAGGGTATATAAATATATAGTATATA
>JBAMBJ010001477.1:0-64555 GCA_037043495.1 Drosophila recens | reverse complement strand
TCGCGCTCTCTCTCATTATCGTTTGTGTGTGTGAACATGCGCAGGCTTCTTAGTGTGCGTGAATGTAAACAAAAACATCAGCGCTTTTGCAGTGCCGGTTCGATCACTCGATACCCTTTTTTAAATACCAACATATTTTATTTTATTTGCTTTTTATTGCTTTAATTTTTTCCAGCATATTTATTAATAAAGTTTGCATATACTATACTTTATAATTATTATGTATGTGAATTGTTTAATTATTAATAATAAAAATGATTATAATTATTAAAAAATAATATAAATAAATACGCTTTTCCTACTATTGTTCTATATTAGAATTGCCAAAAGTTTTTACTTTTTCAATGTCTAACTTCAATCTGAATATCTTAATAGATGTAATCTTCAAAACAATAATATACTCTTAATCGTTTATTTTAACATTTTTTAAGGTTTTTAAAAATATGAACGGATATACATAAATTTAACTAAAAATATGATCACTGCGGACGGCAGTCCGCGCTAGTGACGAAAGCAGCACGAAGGGTGCGAAGGCGACTATCAGTTTTTAAAGGGGACCAGTGTTGCCAGACAGTTTGTTTGTCTTATTCAAAAATTTCTGATATCCCATAAAAAAAACCTCTTTACGAGGTAAAGTCTAGTGACGAAAACATTTTTATGCCCCAAAATTTCTGATATCCAATTTTGTGACGGTTTAAAAATGGTTTATTTTACAAGGCATTATGAGATCGTACTTGTCCACAATGAGATGCTTGGCCAGGAATATAATCATCACACGGTATTTCGACAATTCATTTCAATTAAGACTAATTTTCGTGAGCGTGAGGCATCCGAAAGCATGGAACCACGGAATCACTGTCAGCAGGGCTATCTCATTGAGCGGAACCATGGTAGGTTGTCTATCATATAAAATTGTTTCGAAATTTCAAAGTTAAATCTATAGTCGTTGATATTAAACTTACATTTGGGATTTGAGCGTGGTCAGGAGGTTGAACTGTGTCAGCTGGACACCTTTGTGCAGTCCCGTGATGCCTGAAGAGCAGACGATTAACGCCACATCCTCAGCCTTGTTGGCTACGGCCCTTGTAAATTCGGGAGTCGTCTTGAACTTGTCATTGTTCATGAGATCCGTGAAGGAATGCACATTGGGATGATTTGTCGAGGTGCCGCTGAGTGCAATGATGGCCTTGACAAACTTGTTTGTTTTGGCCACCTTGGCAACGCGAACCACGGTGATTTTCGAGGCGAATATAACCTTTGGCTTTGATAGATTAATGGCATGATCGACCTCACAACATCGTTGTGCTTGACACCCAAATTAAAGAGATAAGCTTAGTGTACATTGCGCAGGCTTAAAAGTAGTAAGTATTAAATACTATATATGCCCTATGGACTTTGCAAACATGGTAATTGAGAGAGCGAGAGCGTCACTGTGCCCACAAAACATTGGCCAGCGAGACGATGGCCATTTTAATAAAATAATAAATCTTCATTGTAAATGGGCTCCATTGCCCGGCATGTGTATTCCATTATTCTTATTATTTACGCTATAAATAATATAAAATTAATTAATTACTATTAATTAATTATAAAATTGTGGAACTTACTGTATTTTATTATGTCAGTGTGTGGTCATTCCTCCACCTCCACCTTCTTCTTGTTCTGCTTCTTCTGATTTGTTTCTTCTCTGGCGATCTTCTTCTTTAAATTTCGCTCCGTCTCCCGAATTTTTTTTTGCTCGAGTTTTCTAAGTTATATTTTGTATTTGAGATGAAGACGACATTGCTGGAAAGATTAATTAAGTTAAAGTTAATTGCGGTCTGCGAGCACCCCCTCCCCCTTTCTTACTTTGACATGCCTGTGTAGGTTCCCTGTTTGGTTTGTGTGCGCTCGGAACACACGCTTCGGGATGCAGATCAAGCAATCTACTTAAACTTTGTTCTTGGGTCCAACCGGACCTGCTGTGACTTTAAAAAGCCCGCATTTCAAAATTGCAGGCAGCATGATTTTTGAAAGTTGAAGCGCGGCGCAAAAGCACTAAACGAAACCGGTTAGTGTGTTGGAATGAACGCGAGCGAGCATTTGTCACTCTCTTCTCTCTCATTGTCACAAAACAAGGCGGCCATTAAAACTCACACACTTTGCGAAACTGTGCTAAAAGCTAGAATTTTAAAACTTTTACCAGAATTTTTGTTGGTCTTTTCTCGAATTTACAATTTTCTTACTTTTAGATTTTTTACTTACTTCGATACGCGAAGAGCTAACGGCTCCAAACTAATTTTAGATTGAACTTAATTAATTTACAAAATTTTGGATTTTGTTGTTGTTTTCAAATTGTTTTTATTAAATTTTTAGTTAATTTTGGTAAATTGCAAATTTCCATTTCAAATTTTAGCACGCAGAAAAGTTCCAGTTGTGTGTCTCTGTTAAGCAACAGACACTAACACTTGCATATTAACAGAGAAGAGTGCCACTGTGTTAGTGCTATACGCGTTAGCAGTGTTGCAATGTTACTTAACATTCGGCGCTTTTGCGCTTTTTTAGTGAATTTGGATAATTTTTTGTATGTTTTTGGCTCAATCAGATATTTTTATGTGGCAACCGTGGTGCTCTCTCTCAGCTGCGCTTTGCGCTCTGGGGTTTTACTGCGACGTCTTTTGCCGAACGCTCTGGGGTCGCACGGCATCAGTGTTGCCAATTTGTCCCTTTCGTGAACAGATCTGTCCGTTTTAAAACTGCGATTTCCGGAAATATTTTAAAACGTCCCCTATCCGGAAAAATGCCTTTTAAATTTTATTTTACCCCTTTATTTATCCTTTTTTAATTGTTAAGTCGCTTATACAATTTATCACTTAAGGTGGGTTCTCACTGCTGCACAATGTGAAATCACATTTTGTCATGCTTTGTGATGATTTGCAGAATACGTCAAAGTGTTTACATTGGCAACACAAAATTTGTACTTCACAAAATTGTGGAAAGCCTTGTGAAAAGACTTGTGAAAGCTTTCAATGTAAACACTGCCAGTCAATGTGACAGAGCATCGCAAAAAATCAAAAGGAATCAAAACAGCCCTGGACTTCGGGTTACAATCCAGTGGCATTCTGATTCAATCCACAAGCTAATTGAAGCTGTTGAGGAGTCAGAATGCCTCTGGAATGTATGTAGTGAAAACTACAAGAACCGGGAGGCCGAGAAAGCAAGTTGGAGCTTAATTGCTTTGAATTTGAACGAAAGACTTCGCAGCTCTCCCGTTAGCTTTGCATAAATTCCCTCTTTTTGACGAGTCAAATTTATTTCGTCGACCCAGCAGCTGCGCTTTGCCTTGGGTTCATCATCGTCGTCCTCTAAAGGCCACAGCCCAATGACCGCCAAAGCAGCAAGCTCTGTTTCATCTTGTGAATCCATGTCTTTCAGAAAAATTAAAAACAATGCTAAAGGCCCGAAAAAACAACAATAAAATATTAGCTTTGACGTTTATGTTTTCACAAATGTGAAAGAAAACCAACTTGCTCGATGTGCTTTCACAATGGGATTGGGCTCATTTGAGCTGCTTCAACTTTAACAGGAGTTAACATCATTTTTATCAAAATTGTGTCAGCCTTCTTCGCAAAAATTATTGAACAGAATGTGAAAGTGGTGTTTACATTGGATTGTCAAATTTTTGTGACTTCACAATTTTGTGACTATGCATTTAGTGTTCACATTGCCTTGTGACGTTGTGAACAGCTTTGTGCAGCGTTTGTGACGCAGTGAGAACCCACCTTTACAGCATATTGATTTTCCGATATCGATAAGCATTTCTCAAAGTCATGCAGCCAGTGCTGCCAATTTGCCCATTTTCGGACACACTTGCCCATTTTAATACTTCGATTTCTGGAAAAAATTTTAATTGTCCCCTTTTCGGAAACAACGCCTTTTTTAAATTTATTTAACTTTATCCTTTATTCATCCTTTTTTATTGTTCTAAATCGCTCACAGAATATATCAAATGTGTCATCTTTAAATATTCATTTTCAAATCGCCAAAAACCTTTGAAATTTAAAAAAAAAATTCATGCATTTCCTGTGGCCAATAAAGAGCTCAATATTGAAGATTTTTTTAAAGCTATGATATTATTAAAATGCGTTTCATAACCATAAGACACGCCAATTTTTTTTAATATTTCAATTAAGCTATGATATTATTAAAATGCGTTTCATAACCATAAAACACCACAATTTTTTTTAATATTTCAAAATAAACATTGTTATTTAATATAATATTTTTAGGAACAAAACAAACAAGTTTCAGTAGATGGTTAGTTTATTCAAACAATATTAATTGAAGGAAAATAAATGTATGGGCGTTTCATAAAGATAAAACACTTTTCCATAATGAATTAACGAATTGATTGATTGACAATTCTATGGGATAATGTGCATATATTTAACTTTTTAATAGTCAATAGGATTACTCCCACCTATAGCAATACAAAAGAATTATTTTTTTTATCGATTCGCATAACGTTTTCAAAAGATTGGATTTAGCTTATCCCATTCGGCCATAATTGCCGTCTAATGCTCGTCAATAGCGTTAAATGTTCGTTTTTCAGCGTAAGTCCGTCTAACTTATATACCTCAAACATTTTCAATGGGATTTAAATTCGGAGAACATGCTGGCCAGTATATAGTTTGGATAGATAAATCAGTTAATAAGCGTTTTGTTCGTCTGCTTACATGAATGCGGGCGTTATTTTGATGAAAAACAAATGAATCTTCACTGTTTGCTTCAATATAAGGAATGAGACGGATTTCTAATACACGAATGTACTACTTGTTGTTTATTCGAGATGATGCGAACTGTAAATCAAATATGGCTTCCGATGTAATAGCACCCCTCACAATAAGAGAACCACCACCCATATATCGTTTCGAAAAGTAAATTTGATCCTTATGAAAATCTCTCCAATAGAATCGTGAGACTTCAGGACCATCATGAATATACTTCTTTTCACCAGAAAAAATAATTTATAAAAGAAAATTTGTAAATCAGAGGAATTAGAGGACCAAGTTAATGACTTATGGTGTTCTAGTCAGTAGACAGATGATCTTCCGCAAATTTAAGCCATGCCTGCTTGTACTGTGGCATAAGATGAGGTGCTTTCAATATTATCGAGAACATACATACATAATCAGGCCTGTTCCGGTTTTCACTTTCGGGAAGATTTTGCGAAAATGAATTTCCCTTAGCTTTTCCGGTTTTCACTTTCGGCAAGATTTGGCGGATTGAATTCACGTGACATTGAGCTAGTGAGTTTGAATTCGGAAGGGTTTATTCGATCATTTTGGCATGCTTAGCATAAAACTAAAGTGAACATAAAATATTTATTAAATACTTCAATGTTTTAGGAATATTACTACGTAATCAGATAAAAATAAAAATAACTTTTTTGATTTTTAAATAATTATTATTTCATCATACCTCAAAATGATAAGACTTTAACCTAACATTTTTGTCGGATTTGCTCGACCTGTTCCAGTTTCCGCAAGTATTTGTGAAAGTGAAAGTAGGTTTTAACTTTGAAAAATGTTTCGACTTGTGATTAAATAAATATTTGAATAATAAATTAGACATTCTAACAGGAGAAAATTCTTTTGACGCAAATGTTTGATTCGCTCAGAACATTTTCCAGCACTGTTCTGCAAAAAATTACTCAACACAATGTGGAAGGGAAATTCGGAGGGTATTTCGTAGGAAATGTAAAGGCATTTTAAGGGAAATTCGGTCAAATCTTGCGGATTGAAATTCGCAAAAAAACAAGTGAAAACCGGAACAGACCTGAATATTCTTGCACCTCTGTAGGGTGCGAAAAATCGTGGTTTTTCACGCTTTCTTGCCCACAGAGGCGGCCAAGCTGGAGCAAAATGCGGATGAGCTCGAACTTTTCCCAATAATCCTTCACTGAATTCAGGCGCCAATATCGGGTTTTCACAGAAAAAGGGCCGTAAGTAGGCCTTTACCATACAAAATTTGACAGTTAGATTCAAATATAAAGGCTCTACGACGTGCCGGTATTGATACCGGCGTCATTACCGGCCTATTTCTGAAAAAAAAAGGTGGCAGCTCTGGTTTAAATTGATAATTAATCGATTTGCCACCACAAAAAAATGACAATTCAAATCAAAATATGAGCGCAGCAAGTATAAAAATTGTAATTTCTTGTATAACTATACCATTTATAAAAATAATTTCTATTTAATATAGACGAAAAAGATAGCACGAGGAAGCGCAAAAGATGGACCGAGGGGCTGGAAACTCTTTTTTTAGAAACTTGGGATGAGAGCATGGCTGATCTGCGCGGGGCCAGGAAAAATGTGCACGTCTATTTTGAAATAGCCAACAAGATGTCCGGATTTGGAAGGGACTTAACTGCTCTGGAAGTAAAAAAAAAATAGAGTCACTGAAGAAGAGGTATAGGTATGTTTTTTATTAATAAATTACAATTACTATATAACGATTTATTTATTTATTTAATGATTTCTATTTTGATATTGCAGTCAAGAGAAAAAAAAAGTTGGCCTGTCTGGCGGATCACCCTCAACCTGGGTGCACTTTGGAAAGCTGTCCAAGATGCTTTCCGCTTCAAAAGCCATTAACTCAGAATGGGTGGTTGAGGAAAGTTTGGGTGAGTAATTTGATCAACCAAGTTTTTTTTTTAATTATAATGACGTCTTTTTAGGTGAGCAGACTGAGGAGAGTAGCGACTTCTGGAATTTAGCGGTGGATGAGTCAACGTTAGATGCCCTTGGCGAGCACTCCGCTGACAGCTTCGCCTCATCTGCAGCTTCGACAACTTCGAAGCCGGAACCAAAACCCAGCTCTCTAGAAATGCATCACCAGAGAATGGAAGAGATATGCAGCACAGCAGCAGAGGCAATGGTGAAGTTGGCCGAAGCTGCAGATAGGTCTGCTACAGCCATGAAAAGCATGGTACAAATTTTTAGTCGCTTGGTCCAAGAATAAAAAAGTTTAAAAAAAATAATTAATTAATTATTTAAATGTTTTATTGAAGCTCTTGAGCACAAAAATAGTTCGCCAAAGCAGATCGTATTCCTTCAACTCTGGATTTTTGGTAAGACCATACAACCTCGAACTCGAAATCGAGCTCGTCAACACACACATGCTCGTGCCAGAGTTCTGCAACCGTGCTCTTGTGCTCGATTAAGAAATTGTGCAGAACACAACAGCACTTAATGATTGAGTTCGAGATCTCAATTCGGTTGTCTAGGCCTTTGCCAAATCGCCGAAATCTTGCTTTTAAGTGGCCAAAGGCATTTTCAGCAACGCGTCTGGTCTTTGCGAATCGGTAGTTGAACAACTTTTCATCCTTGTTCGCGGTTACGCTGAAAGGGTAAGTCTTCATCAAAGTTGCTGAAAGTTTAAATGCAGAGTACCTCCAAAGTCTCTGGCATTAACATCGAGAAGATCGCTTGTTTAAATTAATGGCTTAAGAAGAGACTTCTCATAAATGCCAGAATCGTTGCAGCGGCCTGGACTGCCAACATTAATGTACATGAATCGATATCTGGAACGACAATACTTTTATAAGCAGCCAGTGTCAATTTATGCTTAATGACATACTTATGATCCACAAGGGCAAAAAGCGCTGTTTAGCTCCAGCCCTTGTAATTGTGGTAGTCCGTCGTTTCGGACGCCTTCGGCTGAATTTTAATGTGGCAGCCAACTGTAATTTAAGTGCATTTTGTTTTAATGCTAAATGTCAAATACCCTATTTTATACTTACCAATTGCGCCAAAGCACTGTGGAAAACCAATTTCCTCAAACCCTCTAACGCACTCTTCCACTCGCGCCTACGTTAGAAAATTTGATCCTAAATAAATGTGTGCCAAACTCTTCCGCACCAGGCGGCAAAACTCCTTCACTATCAAGCAAACACTGGGCGTTGACACTCCAAGCATCCAGGCAATCGCAAAATATTCCGAGGCAGAACCCATGGCAAATACAGCGATTGCAACTCACTTTTGTAATGGGATGCAATTCCTAAAATTGGTGTCCTTCTTGGCCATTTCTGAAAGTGCCTGCACTTATCAAAAGCGGCGCGCATTATCCTAAAAACAGATTTGGATATATGCCGTTACGTTCATATAAAAAGTGTGGAAAGTTAACGTTCTTGTCTACAAATGCACTTTTTTACTTACGTTGAAATTCAATTTTGAAATTGTTTGAAAAATGAACTTTTAGCATTGTTGCTTTTTGTTTTTCATGGTTGCTTTGTGTTTTCCATTGCTGCTTTGTGGTTTTCATGGTTGTTTTTCGATAAAATTTACCGTTTTCCAACACTAATTATACTCCAATATGCCAATTTTTTACGTGTTTTCCAACACTTTTTACAACGCTGTGAAAAAATGTCGTGTGCAAGTTGTTTGGTCAGTGTCGCACAGGTTATTGAATTCAAGCAAATGAAGCTAAAACTTGGTGGTGCTGGAAAAGCTGTAAATATTGACGAGGCCAAAGTTGGAAGGCGGAAGTACAACTGCGGTCGATGATTTAAAGATCAGTGGTTATTTGGAAGTATCGAGCGAGAAAGTGGCGACTTCTTTATCTTGCCTGTGGAAAACCGAAACACAGAGAATTCGCTCGCAATCATTAAGGAGCGAGTATCCGATGGGAGTACTATCATGTCTGACTGTTGGAAGGCCTACAACTGCTTGAAAAATGAGGGATTCGTCCACCAGACGGTCAAACACTCCAAAAACTTTTTAGACTCAGATACGCAAGCGCACCCGCAGAGTATTGAGAGATTGTGGCGTGACATGCGGGACAACATTCCACGTTTTGGCAAAAAGAAGAAGCATTACGAGCATTGGCGAAATTTCAATTCTTCAAGGCTTACAAGAGCCACATGCAAAAGGTTCATGAATTATGGTCATTGGGAGACTCTACGACCCATATGGGGAAGCCCAGATTAACGAGGATGCTCATGCAACCGGTTTATGTGCAAAATAAGTCGCAAGCAAAACATTTTTTAAAAAACTGAAAAAACAATTTAATATTAATTTCCCTTAAATATTTGGGAGTCTATAAATTTTCTTAATTAAAAATCATTACTTCTCCGTCACTCTTTAGGATGATGATGATGATGATTAATCTTGATTATGACCATTTGAAATGCCTTCCTGACCTTTCCCTTGACATATATTACGATTTTTGTCTTTTGATAAATTTTATCAAAAGAAATTTGCAAATTTTCATTTCTTTTCTTTTGTATATTCACATTTTTAACATGATTTTGTTATAGTGTTATAGCGTTATAGTGTTGGAAAACACGCCACTTATTGACATGTGAAAAAAAATGTTCACCAAAGTACATCATAAATCAACCTAGGGCCGCTCCTAGACTGCTACCAAAAATTTTAATTTTAGTGGGTAGAGGATCTTACTGCCCCAAGGAAAAAAGGGGTTTGATCTTTGAGCTTAGAAGGGAGGGGAAAACATTTAAAGAAATACAAGGTCTTTTAAATGTTCTGCCATGTTATGCAATGCCATTAAATATGAAATGAAGCCCGAAAAAGTTGTGCCATACGCAAAACTTCAAATTTAGAGGACAGACGCATAGTGCGCTTCAGCAAAACTAATCCTTTTGCATCCTTTTGGGATATAAGAGCCGAGCTGAAGTTGGAGATCAGCGACGTAATCTTCCGGCGACGACTCTTGAATGCAAATTTAAATGCGCGAAGCCCACGAAAGCCATAACTGAATCAAAGGTATGTCAAAGCCCGTCTAGAGTTTGCCGAAAGCCGTTTGAGCTGGCCACTATCAAAGTGGCGTAATATCTTTTGAACAGATGTGTCCAAACTGGTCTTATTTGGCTGAGTAGGCTCAGACAGTATGTCCGTCGACCCCCAAGCACGGAGTATGTTCCAAATTATCCTATCAAGACTGTTAAGCAAGGTGGCCAATTTTAGTATGGGCTTGGTTTTCCTATAGCGGTGTGGACCCAACACATAGAACCGATGGAATCATGGACCAAAATGTTTACGTTAACATATTAAGGAACATTATGCTGGAGTATGCCCTTAAAATTGACAGTCCAGCAGGATAACGACCCTAAACACACAGCATTGGCTAAAAATTGGTTTAGCCAAGAAAGGATCGATGTAATGCCATGGCCGGCTCAGTCCTCGGATCTCAATCCCATAAACAATTTATAGGGGGTCATCAAACAATATGTTTCGAAGCAATCCCCGTCTTCAAAGCCGCAGCTTTGGCAGTTTGTTTAAGAGGCATGGGCGCACTCGCAACAATGCGAGCTTTAATTACTTTTTCTTTTTATTTTGTTGCAATAAAGAAATGATAAAAATGCTATTCAATAATATAAAATAGCAGCCATAGCCAGCAGAATTCGTTTTGTGAACTTAAAAAACGTAAACAAGAGCTATTTGTAATTAGAGTGAATCCAATGAAGAATCTTACTTCCCTATAACCAAATTGGTTTTAATGAATTGAAAGAATTTTCGGGTTTCCGTTTTATTTTAGTACAGAAAACGCCCTAAATAATTAAAGACTCTCGAAATAACTGCATAAAATTAACTAAAAAGCCTTTACGGATCGTCATTACAATAATTATACTAACATTAAATTGATATAAGCATTTTACTAATGTTAGTTATCAGTAGAGAATTAAAAAAAAATTAAAAAACCAAAACTGATTCGAAACCGGGACCCTTTGCCCAAATGAAATGAAAAAGATGGGACGCTCACCACACAATCCGATCTAATTATCTTTCTAATTGTAGATTTCACTGTAACTGGACTGTAAGTCAAACGTCATTGTTCAATTGTGATTGTTACTGTTAATGTTGGATCATTTATAATTTTTAATACCCCCAGATTTTAATTTTAATTTTCAATTTACTATTTTCTTTTTAATTAGTTATTATCTTTTCAGTTTAACATTAAATTTAACTATAAATATTTTACTTAATTTTTATATTTATTTTACTTTATACTTTAATTTTTACATAATTGGTTAACTGCTCTTATTAAATAAATCTCTCATTGAATAAATAAATAAATAAATAAGCTGTTAAGGTAGGGCAAATATGGGAACTTTAGTTGCTACATGTGTTCGCTGTTTATTATCCGATCGTGAATATTATCTGATCGCAAATATGGGGGATAACATTATCTTTATATATGCCCGATTAGGAATGTCTATCTATTAAATTGTCTATCTCATAATTAAGATATTTCTAATTTATGCACGTTAAAAGGGACGTGGCCAAAATCTAAAGCAAACTAGATCTGGTTGCAATGTAGATGAACATACAAACCACTTTTGGAGTCTCTAGTTCTTATAGTCTTTGAGATCTAGGAATGTCTATCTATTAAATTGTCTATCTCATAATTAAGATATTTCTAATTTGTGCACGTTAAAAGGGACGTGGCCAAAATCTAAAGCAAACTAGATCTGGTTGCAATGTAGATGAACATACAAACCACTTTTGGAGTCTCTAGTTCTTATAGTCTTTGAGATCTAGGCGCTGGCACAGGCGGACGGACAGACAGACAGGCAGACAGACAGACAGACAGCTATATCAACTCGGCTGTTCATGCTGATCAAAAATATATACACTTTATTTGGTCTGGTACGCCCCAGCCGGGAATTCAGTCATGTGGTGAACGAATTCTATACGGCCGCTGTACAGAACGCTTCAGATTTAAGTTGCACATTCCTGATTCTGCAAACTTTCATTAGCGCGCTCTGTAGTCAGAATCCATCGTCTCTAAATGTGAAATCCCCGCAGCAAATTCCGCTATGAGTTCGCTCGTCTGCTTGAGTTTCTCATAGTGTTTGGTTGTACAAGACGCTGCTTAGAGTCGTTTGCGTCGTGGTAAAAGTTCCCTGCAACAAAGTCCGCTACGAACTCGAACGTTTTAGTGAGTTCGACATAGCGTTCTGCTGCAGAGAACGCTGCTTGGAAATCTTTCTGGGCTGTGTGAAATACATGCAGCTAACTCCGCTATGAGTTCGCTCGTTTGCTTGAGTTTGACACTGCGTTCTGCTGCAGAAAACGCTGCTTGGATTTTTTCTTTGTTTCTTTGTTTGTATTCACTTCTGTAGGGTTGTCGTAGGGTTTTGCAGCAGTTATTGCAGTGTACAAAAAAACTCGATCAGCTATATTTTGTATGGGTTGCAACCCTTTTTGTGTGTATTTCTTGCAGTTTATCTTTTGCGTTTTAGTTAAGTGTTAGCTCGTGTTGCGTAAGCAACATAACTGAAGCGGTAAGTTAAATATATTTAATGCGTATTTTAATATAATTTACAAATAAAACACAATTAATATATAACAGTCTACCACATTCGGCAGTGCTACTGTTTTGAATACTTATACACACAAGCCAGGTAAGTAAAATACAATACACATAAAATACCACATTTGTAATTATTGTTTGTTTTTTCTTTCTTTTCAGTGTTCTTATATATCTAAATTAGTTTAAGTTACTGTTAGAACGTAATAAAAGAATGTAAATCAATGTTTAAATAAAATTATTAACTAAAAATATGTATAAACATTTTATTTCTGCTGCCGTGCAGATTTGCCGCTCATTAGGGGTGGGGTAGTTCAATAAGAATTCCAACCAGATTTCGTACTAGAACCAGCCAGAATTCCAACTAGATTTTTTTACAGCAGAAATACGCATACAGAAAAGTATGCAGCAGAGCCCTGCGAAGAACTCACTAAAACGTTCGACTTCGTAGCGGAGTCTGCCGCGCGGTTTTATAAATTTCCTACAGAGAATTTTGGCCACGCATGTATAAAAGCGAATGAGGGTTTTACACGAACTCGGCGCGCAGAACTGTGAGCGCGCTGTACGAATTCTGTACAGTTTTCTGCGACAAATTTACCATTGGGTCCTCCTTTTCAAATTGAAGGAAGCATCTCCGACCCCATAAAGTGTATATATTCTTGATCAGCATCAACAGTCGAGTCGATATAGCCATGTCCGTCTGTCTGACGGTCCGTGTAAACGAAAGGATCTCAGAGATGGTAAGAGCTAGGACCACCAAAAATGAAGACTCCCTATAACGTCAGGCAGAACAAGTTTAAGTTAAAATTATGCCGATTGGGCCATAAATATTGAAGATATTAACAATTTTGTCCGAGGTATTTTAATTGCAATTCTATAAGTAGAATAGAATTAATGGTCAATTAATTCATTTAACATTTCCTCTGCCAGAATGTTTATAGAATTTGTCAGCTTCAATCTAAGTTGCGGCGTGGTGGAAGTGATAAGTGATCGGCAAGCGAAACGGGAGATCGAGGTTCAAATCTCGGTTCTGTCGATGTAAATGATTTTTTTTTTAATTATTTATTTTTTATTAATTTTATTTTTCTATTTTTATTTTTAAATTGGTTTAAATCATTTATCTTACTATATATGTATGTAGCTGCCACAAAAACGATAGGTCGATATTTAAGGATTAGTATGAGGGCATCACATCTGCGGCGAGTCGGGGACTGTGCCCAGGGTATATTACTGTCGAGTGCACTCGACTGATCCGCTTGTTGTTTTTGACAATGTTATTTCAAGTCGACAATAGTGGGATTCCGGTAAACGTTTTTGATTTGCTTTTGATTATTTTTAACCAAATCAAAATCAGTTGACGGAACGACCCTTTTTGCACACTGATTATTTTTTGATTTCGTGAACAGCTGACAGCCTGGGCGAACAGCTAATTGACAACTAAAAAGTATACAAAAATGGGCATAATTGCACAAAATGCCGAAAGAAAGTCATCGAATATGTTTTTATTGAATATTCGTAGATTTACAATGCAAACAAACACCAACTGTCACACAGCTGTTAGAAACCAAATCAAAATGAAAAAATAATCAGTCTCAGAGCTGATTTTTCGAAATCAATTAGTAAGACCACATTTCCCTGGTTTGCTCTGGGCACACTGAAAATTTTGTATGGAGCAGCTGTGAACAGCTGACTGAAAAATCAAAATCAAATCAAAAGCAAATCAAAAACGTTTACCGGAATCCCACTACTGTATTATTGTATTGTGTTTATTTACATTTTTAAGGAAAACCCTTATCGAAAGTGAGCTTTACATTCTTACGACATAGCTACACGGCAGTCGGAGTTGCCAATCTTCTGACGAATCCAGTTGAGATAATAGGTGACTCGCGTATTGACGCCCATGGAATCGGGCGTGGATGCACATTGTTTGCCAAAACTGATGATGCCCACAAGGAAGTGCTTGGAGAGTCGCCTGACGACCGGACCACCTGAATCATACTGGCAGGAGTCTTTAGCACTGCCTGAGTAATCATAGGTGCAAATCTGTCCAGAATTTATGGTGGCTTCACCATTGTAAGCATCCTGGCAACCCTGATTGTTCACAACCATGAGATTGATCTTCTGCAGAGTGGGAGAAACGTAGCCGGCAAAAGAGGTTGTGCCCCAACCAATTACATCGACGGTGTCATAGGCAAAGGAACTTGTACTGCACGGAAACACAAGTTGATCAAAAATACTTAAGAAACTCGTAATCTTTACTCACGTGCCCGAGGGCGGTAGACAAATGGGACCGACGCCTCGTGACCATTTAATGGGGGCGGCCGTAATTAGAACTGCGATGTCATTGACCACATCGGGCGCATTCACATACTGTTCGTGTTTTACCATCTGATGAATGGCATAATAATCATAGTACCTGGAACTGGTGGCTGTAAAGGTAACTGGATTAAAGTCAGCTGATCATACGGGTAATTATTCCATGACAACTTACGATTTGGTAGGTCGTTGGTGCCCACAATGGCCACAATGTTGGTGGCTTTGCTAACCTGCAGTGTGCAGTGAGCAGCGGTTATAATGTGACGATGGGAGACTAAAATAATTGGAGAATGAACGAGAAAATTTAATGAATAGTCAAAGGAAGAGAGAGAGAGAGAGAATAATTCTAGTGTTGTAAATGCAAAGTGTAGATTAAGTTCTCAATCGAAATGTTAAAATCTTCAAGTCAAAAATCGAGTTGTCGATATATCGGTACAACAAATATTATCAAGTAATCGGCATATAAAAATGGTAAATCCATTTAACTTAAATTCTGCAAATGAACTACGATAAACACAAATTCGATTTAATTAACACAATATGTCTTCTAAAATCACTATTAAGTTCTTGGCATTGGTTTGTTTCTCTTTTATATAATGCTTATCAGCCATTAATCTAGGATACTCACCAATAACACCGCCACAGAAGCTTTGCAGATTACTCGTTCTGTCCTTGAGGGCCGCCATGCTGGGAAACTCGTTGGCCGCCGCCTGTTGGCCATTGGCAATGCGTGAGCTAGCCGACCAGCCACAATCACATTTCTGCTCTTTGACAGTCAGCTTACAATTGAAATTTCCCGTCCTGTTGCCCGTCGAGACGTAGGCGATGACGAGCTCCCTGAAATGTGATTCTCTAATCAAAGTGCCGCTGCCACAAAAATTCTCAGCGGAAAGCATTAACAAATCTCCTTGAGTGTCGATCCATAAGTTATCTGATCCATAGGTGCACTGACCGGAATGCAAAGAAAAAAATTAAAATGGAGCACACTTCTTGTGTATACACAAAAAAATAAGATAGTTTAGAAAATAGTGAAATCACCTAAGATATTTGATTTCACTGAAAAATTTCTATTCGTGCACCGATAGAAAAAATATTTGAAGAGAATAAATTAAAAAATTGTACTTGAATCAAATATTTTAAATCAAAATTTCAAAACTTTTGACATCGATTCGGATTGATTTTATTCCGGAATTCTGAATTTTGTTATGTTTAGGAGTTAACTGCTTACCGGTGGCAATTTATAGGTGCACTCTATCTTAATGTAGTTATCTAGCGGGGCGGTGAATTTGTAGCGACACGAGGTGCCTGCTGGATAGTTATTGGGGTAGTAGGGCGACTGGACGTAGGCGGTGGTATCGGGCAGTGTGTACGAGTAATTACAGTCCTCGAAGTAAGCCCACGACACAGCGGGAAGGACGAGCAGGCAGCTTGTTAAAATTAGACTATGTTTCAGCATTGTGTCAAGACCTTTTCGCTTTCGATGCCAACACTCAACTGGGTGAAATGGAATACCGCCCCCAACTAATATCAGTAGCTAAGACAATCAAGTAAAGCCCAAGCTAAGCCCACAAACGCTTTGCTTTATTGCTCTGCCATAATTATATTTTAAAATGTATTTTAATTTTAGCTTTGACAATTGCTACCTCTGGCTTCTTAATTGTCGTCTTCTTCGAGACTACAGCAAATAAACACCTTAAATAATGAGTTCTAATTAAAAGATAAATATGAAAATAACACATAAGAAAGTTGTGAAACAGAAACGTCAACGTACGGTGCTTAAAATGATAACAATACGCGTTTTCATTATTTTTATTATTTATTTTAATATTGCTGCAATAAATAAATGGTAAACACGTTATTTAAATATTTAAATTAACAAACATAGCCCAAAGAACTCGAAACGCTGACAAGAGCTATTTGTATTTAGGATGACTCCAATCAAAAATCACACTTTCTTTAAAAAAAAATAGATTTTAATGATTTAAAAGAATTTTCGGGTAGTTTATGTTCATAAAATTGTTTGAAACCTTAAGAGATTTATTTAAGCTTTGTAAATGTAGTGGATAAGGATATACTCAGATTTTTTAAATTAAATTTACATTTTCGGTACCTTTATTCAGATTATAAAATATTTCTGCAAGCTATGCCAAGATATTTTTTTTTTATAAATATTTGAATTTTTTGCAATAGGACACTTGTGAAACACTTGTTGTTTATGTTTAATTAACATTTTTACAAGCGTACAATTTACCAGGCCACATGTGCTTAAAAGTAGGAAAACTTAAAAAAAAATATGCGTTAAAAATACAAGGTAAATATATATTTTTAAATGGCAGCTTGGTAGAGAGTATTATCAGTTGAAAAAAGTCTACTCCCTTAAAGCAATTAATAGAAAGAAGGAAGTGCAGAAATGTTCAGGATAATGCCTAAATATATGCGGGATAGGCACAAAAAAAGATCCACAAAAGTCAACACAAATTGACTGCATGTTCAAAAGCTCGAATGACAAAAAGACAACACACAAACTGTGTCGATAAATGGTTAAAAAAAAGAATTTATGCAACGCCTAAAATCAGGCTACACTTTTGCCTGGCCTAAGCCAAAACCAGTTGGCCGCGCTGCGACGTGTAATTATAATAAAATTTTTTGTGCCAACACTTTTTTAAAAATGCCTCGATGCAGTTTTTGTCTATGTTTTTTTCAGTTTGCTTCTCCGACTATCTATCTTTCTTTCTATTTCTCTCTGTCTATTGGCGTGGTATATAAGGGGCAGCTATGTCTATATTTTCTAGTGCAGTTTTTTGTGCCGTTCACTTTACGTTTTTTATTCGCATTTGCATTTTAATTTCGGGGAACATTCTGGCCAGTCTATAGTTTGGATAGATAAATCAGTTAATAAGCGTTTTGTTCGTCTGCTTACATGAATTCGGGCGTTATTTTGATGAAAAACAAATGAATCTTCACTGTTTGCTTCAATATAAGGAATGAGACGGATTTCTAATACACGAATGTACTACTTGTTGTTTATTCGAGATGATGCGAACTGTAAATCAAATATGGCTTCCGATGTAAAAGCACCCCTCACAATAAGAGAACCACCACCCATATATCGTTTCGAAAAGTAAATTTGATCCTTATGAAAATCTCTCCAATAGAATCGTGAGACTTCAGGACCATCATGAATATACTTCTTTTCACCAGAAAAAATAAATTTTAAAAGAAAATTTGTAAATCAGAGGAATTAGAGGACCAAGTTAATTACTTATTGTGTTCTAGTCAGTAGAGAGATGATCTTTTGCAAATTTAAGCCGTGACTGCTTGTGGTGTGGCATAATATGAGATGCTTTCAACATTATCGAGAACAAATTATCCTTGCACCGCTGTAGATGCCCACAGACGTGGCCAAGCTGGAGCAAAATGCGGATGAGTTCGAACAGCAAAAATTAAAGAAAACAGAGCTTGTCATGCAAAAGATAACGGTTCTTTTGAATGCATGAGAACTGGCGTCAATAACGGTTTTTCACAGATAGACAATTATTATTATAGGAAATTTACACTGAGAGGCCGTATGAGGCCGTAACGAAAAAAAACCGGTATAAGGCCCGTAAGTAGGCCTTTACCATACAAAATTTGACAGTTAGGTTCAAATATAAAGGCTCGACGGCGTGCCGGTATTGATACCGGCGTCATTACCGGCCTATTTCGGACAAAAAAAAGGTGGCAGCTCTGGTCAAAATTGATCATTAATCGATTTGCCACCACAAAAAAATGACAATTCAAATCAAAATATGAGCGCAGCAAGTATAAAAATTTTAAAAATTGTAATCTCTTGTATCTACCATTTATAATAATAATTTCTATATAATATAGACGGAAAAGATAGCACGAGAAAGCGCAAAAGATGGACCGAGGCACAGTGGTTCCTCCCATAGGCCAACAATAAAAAAGTCCAAGTTAAAATTTGGACTTTAAATGTGTCAACACTGTTTTAGAATTGGTCTAGCTATTAAACTGTATTCTTGTTTATGTTTTGTTCTAGCTGTCCTCTTCAAGAATATCATCGAAAGAGGCAGCATGATATTATTTTGGTGAGCAACTTGCTAGTAGAGCAGTCAGTAAAAAAATTAAAAAAACATTTAAAACAAAGTTATTGTGCGGTGGAAGGGATTAATTTTATAAATAAAGGTATTATCTATATTTATACAACAAAAAGTATATATACTTCCTGCTGTGTTTTGTGTAAATCGGTATTGTCTTAAGTACGTTATTTTAGACGTTCTGTGTTTGTCTTTTCTGTGTTTCGTTAGAGCTTTCGTTATGAAGCAAAAATCAGCAATCAAAAAATCTTTTTGTATATTATGAATTAACATTTGAAGATTATGTGATGTTGATTTCAAGTGCCAATAGGCGCCAGGGCTCTTGCTATATACAAAAATGTAACCTAACATCAACTTTAAAAAAACATATGTATTTTCTATGGCAGCTATATGATATAGTCGTCTGACTTTGACCAAATATGGTCAGAATGCTTTACGCCATCCCATATGCATATTGTGTCAGTTTGGTTGAGATATCTCAAACAACAAAAATGTTGTTCATACTAAGACTTGATTTTCGACTGATCATTCATAATGATATGATATAGTGGTCCGATTTCAACCAAATTTGATCAGAATATATAAGGCCATTCCCTTATGCATATTCTGTCAGTTTGGTTCAGATATCTCAAACAACAAAAATGTTTTTCAACAAAAACTCGATTTTCGACTGATCGTTCCTATGGCAGCTATAAGATATAGAGGTCAGAATTTAACCAAATTTAGTCAGGGTGTATGGGACCATCCCATATGCAAATTCTGTAAGTTTGGTTCAGATGTGTCAAACAACAAAAAAGTTTTTCATACAAACACTTGATTTCAGACCGATAGTTCATATGACAGCGATATGATATGGTGGTCCGATCCGGCTGATTTTTAGACCCCGTACTTTAAAAAAGTAAAGGGGTCTATTAACTTTGTCACAAAAAAAAATGTGCGTAACAGGCAGAAGGAGGCGTGGCAGACCCCATAAAGTATATATATTCTTGATCAGCATCAACAGCCGAGTCGATATAGCCATGTCCGTCTGTCCGTCTGTCCGTCCGTCCGTCCATCCGTCTGTAAGAGCGCCTAGATCTCAGAGACTATAAGAGCTAGAGACACCAAACTTGGTATGTAGGCTCGTCTATATTAAGAGCAGATCGAGTTTGTTTTAGATTTTGGATCGGACCATTATATCATATAGCTGCCATAGGAACAAACAGTCGAAAATCAAGTCTTAGTATGAAAATCTTTTTTGTTGTTTGAGATATTTCAACCAAACTGACAGAATATGCATAAAAGATGGTCTCATACATACTGACCAAATTTGGTTGGAATCGAACTACTATATCATATAGCTCCCATAGGAACAATCAGTTGAAAATCAAGTCTTAGTATGGAAAACTTTTTTGCTGTTTGAGATATTTCAACCAAACTGACAGAATATGCATAAAAGATGGTCCCATACATTCTGACCAAATTTAATTGAAATCGGATTACTATATCATAAAGCTCCCATAGGAACAATCAGTTGAAAATCAGTATGGAAAACATTTTTGCTGTTTGAGATATTTCAACCAAACTGACAGAATATTCACAAAAGATGGTCCCATACATTCTGACCAAATTTGATTGAAATCGGAATACTATATCATATAGCTGCCATAGGAACAATCAGTCGAAAATCAAGACTTAGTATGAAAATCTTTTTTGTTGTTTGAGATATTTCAACCAAACTAACAGAATATGTATAAAAGATGGTCCCATACATACTGACCAAATTTGGTTGGAATCGAACTACTATATCATATAGCTGCCATAGGAACGATCAGTCCAAATTAAGTCTTAGTATGAAAATCTTTTTGTTGTTTGAGATATTTCAACCAAACTAACAGAATATGTATAAAAGATGGTCCCATACATACTGACCAAATTTGGTTGGAATCGAACTACTATATCATATAGCTGCCATAGGAACGATCAGTCCAAATTAAGTCTTAGTATGAAAATCTTTTTGTTGTTTGAGATATCTTTATAATAAGTACGGGGTCTCCGACAGTCGAGTACCGCTCGACTGTAGCACCGCCGACTAGTTATACATAATCTTACTATAAATTTATAAAAATTTTGAGTTAAGTTTTAATCCTCTACCTCTACTAGAAGTATTTTTGGCCGCCTTCCCCATACAACAGGAACCAGTGTGCGAGAGGCTGGAAACTCTTTTTTTAGAAACTTGGGATGAGAGCATGGCTGATCTGCGCGGGGCCAGGAAAAATGTGGACGTCTATTTTGAAATGGCCAACAAGATGTCCGGATTTGGAAGGGACTTAACTGCTCTGGAAGTAAAAAAAAAATAGAGTCACTGAAGAAGAGGTATAGGTATGTTTAATTAATTAATTAATTACAATTATAACGATGTATTTATTTATTTAATGATTTCTATTTTTATATTGCAGTCAAGAGAAAAATAAAATTGGCCTGTGTGGCGGATCACCCTCAACCTGGGTGCACTTTGGAAAGCTGTCCAAGATACTTTCAGTGTCAAAAGCCATTAACTCAGAATGGGTGGTTGAGGAAAGTTTGGGTAAGTAATTTGATCAACCAAGTTTTTTTTTTTTAATTATAATGACGTCTTTTTAGGTGAGCAAACTGAGGAGAGTAGCGACTTCTGGAATTTAGCGGTGGACGAGTCAACGTTAGATGCCCTTGGCGAGCACTCCGCTGACAGCTTCGCCTCATCTGCAGCTTCGTCAACTTCGAAGCCGAAACCAAAACCTAGCTCTCTAGAAATGCATCACCAGAGAATGGAAGAGATATGCAGCACAGCAGCAGAGGCAATGGTGAAGTTGGCCGAAGCTGCAGATAGGTCTGCTACAGCCATGAAAAGCATGGTACAAATTTTTAGTCGCTTGATCCAAGAATAAAAAAGTTTAAAAACAAAATAAATTAATTATTTAAATGTTTTATTGAAGCTCTTGAGCACAAAAATAGTTCGCCAAAGCAGATCGTATTCCTTCAGCTCTGGATTTTTGGTAAGACCATACAACCTCGAAATCGAGCTCGTCAACACCCGCAAAGGCATTTTCAGCAACGCATCTGGTCTTTGCGAAGCGGTAGTTGAACAACTTTTCATCCTTGCTCGCGGTTACGCTGAAAGGGTATGTCTTCATCAAAGTGGCTAAAAGCTTAAATGCCGAGGACCTCCAAAGTCTCTGGCATTGGCATCGAGAAGATCGCTTGCTTCAATTAATGGCTTAAGAAGAGACTTCTCATAAATGCCAGAATCGTTGCAGCGGCCTGGACTGCCATCATTAATGTACATGAATCAATATCTGGGACGACAAAACTTTTATAAGCAGCCAGTGTCAATTTATGTTTTATGACATACTTATGATCCACAAGGGCAAGAAGCGCTGTTGAGCTCCAGCCCTTGTAATTGTGGTAGTCCGTCGTTTCGGACGCCTTCGGCTGAGTTTTAATGTGGCAGCCATCTGTAATTTAAGTGCATTTTGTTTTAATGCTAAATGTCAAATACCCTATTTTACGAGTATACTTACCAATTGCGCCAAAGCACTGTGGAAAACCAATTTCCTCAAACCCTCCACTCTCGCCTGCGTGAGAAAATTTGGTGCTAAATAAATGTGTGCCAAATTCGGCAAAACTCCTTCACTATCAAGCAAACACTGGGCGTTGACATTGCAAATACAGCGATTGCAACTCGCTTTTGTAATGGGATACAATTCCTAAACTTGGTGTCCTTCTTGGCCATTTCTGGAAGTGCCTGCACTTATCGAAAGCGGCGCGCATTATCCTAAAAACAGATTTGAATAACGTATCGTCATATCCGGGTCATGGAGTGCATTTTGTACGAAATGATTGCAAAGTAAGTGAAAACTTGGTGGTTTAGTTTTTTACGCTGTTCTAATGCATGTGAACTTCTATAATTTTGTTGTTGCTCGTAGACTTTCAAGTTCTGTCGTGGAAAGTGTCACAAGGCCTTCAAGCGCAAGAAGAACCCACGCAAGGTAGCATGGACAAAGGCACATCGCAAAGTGGCTGGCAAGGAACTGGCGATCGACCCCAGTTTTGAGTTCGAGAAACGTCGCAATGTGCCCATCAAATACAGTCGCGAGACTTGGCAGAAGGCCATTGAAGCGATCAAGAAGGTTACCGAGATCAAGGAGCGTCGCGAGAAGCACTTTGTCATGGAACGTCTCCGCAAGGGCCGACAGGTTGAAATCCAGATGGACGTTAAGGATGTGCAACGCAACATGTCGCTTATACGTTCTCCCGCTGCCGGCTTGAGAGAGCGTCGTGCCAAGGAGGAAGCCGAACAGAGTGCGCTTATGGACGACGAGGATCTGCCCGAAGAGGAGATCACTTATGTTGATGCGCGCGAATTGGAAAAGAGACTCGAGGAGGGCCTCGGTGTGGAGGACTTGGAGATGTTAGAAGCTTAAGAATCATATACGGATTTAGATTTAAGTTGCTGCCTATACAAAATATAGTAGACCCCTTTTAAACATACATACAGTTGCGGTCAAAAAAATAGTAGTGCGTGCAATGTAATTACATAAATTGAAAATTAAAGGACTTTCAATTCATCCAAATTTTTAATTTATTTTTTTTAAGGTACGTTATTATATTGTAAATCCATCTGAGGAATCAAAGATAGTGAAAATTTATTATTTTTTGACTTAGCAATTTTTTTCTTGTAATAGTCTGAAAAATGGGCGGTCAAAATAATAGTAGTGATGAACATATTACAATATTTTAATGATGAAATCAAGCCCAAATTAATTTTTATGTTACTTAAAAGGTTAGATATGTGAAAGGCACTTAATAATTAACAAATTTTATACTTTTTTGTGAAGACTTTATTCTGAATTACCGCCTTACAACGACGGATCATGGAGTCCACCTGGCTTTGACATCTTTCTGGATGTATTAAGCTCCAGGGGCTCCTAGCGATCTACTAAAGATGAATATTATATTTTGTTTGATGTTTCGCAATATCCCTCTTGACCACAAATTTTCAATCGGGCTCAGATCGGGGGACCGTGGGAACCACTCCAATACATAAACTTTTTTTTATGCGAACCATTCTTTCGCAGATTTGCTGGTATGCTTTGGGTCTATGTCCTGTTGGAACCACCAAATTATCGGCATATCATCTGAAAAATACGGTAGCATAATGTCCTGAAGATTTTTCACATGTTCGTGCCTATCCATTATGGTTTTGATCCCATACATGGGTTCGACCCCGTAAAGTGAAAATGCGCCCAGATCATTATTCTCGAATCACCATGTTTGACGGTCCTGCAGGTGAATCTGGGTTGATATTCGGATTTTTATGGATACCTTATATGTTATCGAGATCCTCGACCACCAAATAAAATAAGTTTGGACACATCCAACCATTAGAAGATTCCTTATTTCTCAAGGGCCAATTCAAGTGTTCCTTAGCAAACCGAAATCACTTTTGGCAGGTATTTTTTTTCAATAACGGAATTTTTCCCGGACTTCTTTCTGCCAGATTATTATTTCGCAAACATCCAAGAATGTTTTCCACCTTTTGGTTAGTACATAAGTTCATAAGTCGCGTTTCAAATACCTCATTACTTTTGTCACTAGATTTTTGGACATGGATCGAGTTCTTCCTCGTTTATCTTATTTTGGAGAGTACTTAATGGCGTTTCTGATTATGGTTGGCAATCATCTAATCCACTTCCACTTCCACTTCCTTAAACGTTATCCTTTTAGGAATCAATTTTTTAATACGAGCACGCCTATCAGGAGTGCAATGCTTGCCACGCCCCATTGTAACAACTCTAAGCAAAAAAATGTTTATAAAATTTATAGTAAATTATCAAATTACATAAATAAATATCAAATCAAGTGCCTTTCCTGCTTAATATCCTTTTTTTCCCACTTTTAATGCATTCACTACTATTATTTTGACCGCCCATTTTTTAGACTATTATAAGAAAAAAATTGCTAAGTCGAAAAATAATAAATTTTCACTATCTTTGATTTCTCAGACTTATTAACAATATAATAAGGTATCTTAAAAAATTTGGATAAATTAAAAGTCTTTAAATTTTAAGTTTTTGTAAGTTCATGGCAAGCACTTCTATTTTTTTGACCGCAGCTGTATCTTTTATTACATACAATTTTACTTCTTATTTGCTAATTATTTGTCCACACACTCCTCGCTGTGCATCGGCACTGGTGATTCCAATTCAATAGTAACAGGACCGTCATTTTCTATATGCACGTGCATGTAGGCACCAAATTTGCCATCTGTTGGTGGAAAAGGAACTATAGTTATAAAGATTATTAAACCCAAATAAAAAACTAATATGCCGTAACGTTCCTATAAAAAGTGTGGAAAATTAACGTTCTTGTCTACAAATGCACTTTTTTACTTACGTTGAAATTGAATTTTTAAATTGTTTGAAAAATGAACTTTTAGCATTGTTGCTTTTTTTTATGATTGCTTTGTGTTTTCCATTGTTGATTTGTGGTTTTCATGGTTGTTAGACCCCGTACTTTAAAAAAGTAAAGGGGTCTATTAACTTTGTCACAAAAAAAATGTGCGTAACAGGCAGAAGGAGGCGTGGCAGACCCCATAAAGTATATATATTCTTAATCAGCATCAACAGCCGAGTCGATGTAGCCATGTCCGTCTGTCCGTCTGTAAGAGCGCCTAGATCTCAGAGACTATAAGAGCTAGAGACTCCAAACTTGGTATGTAGGTTCGTCTATATTGGGAGCAGATCGAGTTTGTTTTAGATTTTGGATCAGACCACTATATCATATAGCTCCCATAGGAACAATCAGTTGAAAATCAAGTCTTAGTATGGAAAACTTTTTTGCTGTTTGAGATATTTCAACCAAACTGACAGAATATGCATAAAAGATGGTCCCATACATACTGACCAAATTTAATTGAAATCGGATTACTATATCATATAGCTGCCATAGGAACGATCAGTCCAAATTAAGTCTTAGTATGAAAATCTTTTTTGTTGTTTGAGATAACTAAATTAAACTGACAGGGATGGACCCATACATACTGACCAAATTTGGTTGGAATCGAACTACTATATCATATAGATCCCATGGGAACAATCAGTTGAAAATCAAGTCTAAGTATGGAAAACTTTTTTGCTGTTTGAGATATTTCAACCAAACTAACAGAATATGTATAAAAGATGGTCCCATACATACTGACCAAATTTGATTGAAATCGGATTACTATATCATATAGCTGCCATAGGAACGATCAGTCCAAATTAAGTCTTAGTATGAAAATCTTTTTGTTGTTTGAGATATCTTTATAATAAGTACGGGGTCTCCGACAGTCGAGTACCGCTCGACTGTAGCACCGCCGACTAGTTTTTCGATAAAATTGACCGTTCACCAACACTAATTTTTCTCCAATATGCCAATTTTTGACGTGTTCTCAAACACTTTTTACAACGGTGATTGAATTCAATCAAAATTAATTGTTTGATCCGGAGCGAAAGAATTTGTACAAAATGTGGTGCACAATGCAAATTATCATCCGCGGAGGAGACAAAGTTTTTTTTCAGCTGCCGTGCATTCCATATGCACTAGCATGGAAAAAAAACGTGTCAGAGACCCTGCGTGCAAACACCTTCTTTGCTCGGGCACGATTAAAGAAATTTGCCGTTTGGTCGCTTTTGATTCCATGCGCATTAGGGAGAAACTGACATTTTGATGGGTGAGATGCAATGGATCCGCCAATCGGTAATAGATTGGAAGAGCTTCTTGAGAGAGGTCTCTATTGACTGGAGCATCTTGAAAAGCCGTCAAAAACTTGGTGGTGTTGGAAAGTTGTGAATATTGACGAGGCCAAAGTTGGAAGGCGGAAGTACAACTGCGGTCGAGTATTTGAAAATCAGTGGTTATTTGGAAACATCGAGCGAGAAAGTGGCGACTTCTTTATCGTGCCTGTGGAAAATCGAAACACAGAGACATTGCTCGCAATCATTAGGGAGCGAGTATCCGATGGGAGTACCATCATGTATGACTGTTGGAAGGCCCACAACTGCTTGGAGAATGAGGGATTCGTCCACCAGACGGTCAATCACTCCAAAAACTTCGTCGACTCAGATACGCAAGCGCACCCGCAGAGTATTGACAGATTGTGGCGTGACATGCGGGACAACATTCCACGTTTTGGCAAAAAGAAGAAGTATTACGAGCATTGGCGAAGTTTCAATTCTTCAAGGCTTACAAGAACCACATGCAAAGGGTTCATGAATTATGGTCATTGGGAGACTCTATGACCTATATGGGGAAGCCCAGATTAACGAGGATGCTCGTGCAACCGTGGTTACTATGTGCAAAATAAGTCGCAAGCGAAACATTTTTTTAAAAAACTAAAAAAACAATTTAATATTAATTTCCCTAGAATATTTGGGAGTCTATAAATTTTCTTAATTAAAAATCATTACTTCTCCGCCACTCTTCAGGATGATGATAATGATTGAAGATGATGATGATGATTAATCTTGATTATAACCATTTGAAATGCCTTCCTATTACGATTTTTGTCTTTTGATAAATTTTATCAAAAGAAATTTGCAAATTTTCATTTTTTTTCTCTTGTGTATTCACATTTTTAACATGATTTTGTTATAGTGTTATAGCGTTATAGTGTTGGAAAACACGCCAATTATTGACATGTGAAAGAAAAACAAATTTTTCACCAAAGTTCAGTACAAATCGCCCTAGGGCCGCTCCTAGACTGTTACAAAAAATTTTAATTTTAGTGGGTAGAGGATCTTACTGCTCCAAGGAATAAAGGGATTTGATCTTTGAGCTTAGAAAGAAGGGAATACATTTGAAGAAATACAAAGTCTTTAAAATGTTCTGCCATGTTATGCAGTGCCATTAAATATGAACTGAAGCCCGAAAAACGTTGTGCCATACGCAAAACTTCCAATTTAGAGGACCGACGCATAGTGCGCTTCAGCAAAACTAATCCTTTTGCATTCTTTAGGGATATAAGAGCGGAGCTGAAGTTATAGATCAGCTACCTAACCTTCCGTCGACGACTCTTGAATGAAAATTTAAATGCGCGAAGCTCACGAAAGATGCCATTAATCAATCAAAGGTGTATCAAAGCTCGTCTAGAGTTTGCCAAAAGCCGTTTGAACTGCCCACTATCAAAGTGGCGTTATATCCTTTGGACAGATGAGTCCAAACTGGTCTTAATTGGTTGAGTAGGCTCTAGACAGTATGTCCGTCGACCCCCAAGCACGGAGTATGTTCCAAATTATACTATCAAGACTGTTAAGCACGGTGGCCAATTTTGGTATGGGCTTGGTTTTTCTATAGCGGTGTGGACCCAACACATAGAATCGATGGAATCAGGGACCAAAATGTTTACGTTAACATATTAAGGAACATTATGCTGACATTCCAGCAATGGCTAAAAATTGGTTTAGTCAAGAAAGGATCGATGTAATGCCATAGCCGGCTAAATCTCCGGATCTCAATCCCATAAACAATTTATAGGGGGTCATCCAACAATATGTTTCGAAGCAATCCCCGTCTTGAAAGCCGCAGCTTTGGCAGTTTGTTTAAGAGGCATGGGCGCAGACCAAGTTGGCTGACTAACTGCAAGGCTGTTATAGCCAATAAAGGATATGCAACTAAGTACTAGGGCATAGCCAAAATGTTCTTTAATATTATTAAGTTTATTAATGAGTTATGTTTAATTTTTTTTTGACAATGCTGCCAATAATAAACATCGCAATCTATTGTTTTTATTTTATTATTCATACCTATAAGAAAAATACTGACTAAATGAAAAAAAAATTGTTAAGTTATATGAAAATAAATACATTTAACAGAAATAAACAGTTTTTGTCCTATAATAGTCTTTATAATTGGATTTATCAATCTTGAAAGTGCAGGTCATCTGCACTGCTATTTTTATGAACACAGCTGTGTGTGGTAGTCCTTAAAGAGAAAAAAGTCCGAATGGAAAATATTTTTGAGTGCTTTAACTCGAGTGCTTGACTACGAGGTGTGTTCAAATGAAAAGGTGAATTTTGTATTTTCGCGGGCTGTGTACATTCGATTATCGATATTTTGTTTTTATTGAGATCTGACATATATGTTTATCACATGGTTGCATTAGCAGCCAATTTCGATTTTGGCCAAAAACAACACCGTAATCATGCCCCAACCACCGTATTCAGAAGATTGGGCTTCCTGCGACTTTTTCCTATTCCCAAAACTGATGACACCAATGAAAGGAAAGCGTTTTGCCACAATTGGTGAGATCAAGTCAGAATCGAAGATCGGGCTGATAGCCATACCGAAAATCGCATTTCAGAAGTGCTTCGAGGATTGGAAAAAGCGTTGGCACAAGTGTACTATATCCGAGGGCGATTACTTTAAAGGGGACAAAATAGATATTGATGAAAAAATAAGTACTTTTCAAATAAATTCAAAATTCACCTTTTCATTTGAACACACCTCGTATTGTAATAACTGGATACTTTGTGCACGTTTTTGATATCGTTTATTGAACACTTTAGTAATTAATAATGAATACAGAATATGTCGTCCACTCGCTTCGACTGTTCTAAAGCAACTCCCGCTCCTCTGCCCGATCGCCAATCGGTGAGCTTTGGTCCGTTCCAGTGAGAGAGAGTGCGTCGCTCTCAACTCCCTCACGCACCGGTTCCCACAACTATCGTCGAGATTATTAAATAAATTTTCTTGAAAAACGACAATTCACTGAAGTTAGTTCATCGTAGTTCATTTCCAGAATTTAACGAAATTATGGAAATTTTAATACAGAATGAAATAAGAAGACAAACCAATGTTTAAATTTGATTTAATTACACTATGCAAGTCGAAAAAGACATGACCAAACTCAATAGTTTCTTAATATTTCGGGCCCCACGAATCGAACTGCATCATTAGTTTTTCGAGTTATAGGCTATTCGCACTTCTAAGGGGAACGCATGGAAATGATGGTAGATGTGATCAGTGTTTAAAAAACTGCAGTCGAAGTAGCAAAAGTCGCAATATTTTTGCTTTTCTCTGCTTCGACTGCCTGCGACTTTTTAATATTAACTTTGCTTCTGCTTCTGCTTCCGAAAATTTCAGAAGTCGTTGGCAGTCGCAGTAGGGAATAGCTGTCGGCTCGACTGTTTGCTGCTTTTGATTTTTGTCACTTTTGCTTTCGATCAGCAGCCGAAGTCGCCGTCGCAATCAATTGTGCGCAGTGTTGCCAATTTAGCTATTTTCCAACTATTTTACAATTTATCCCGCATTTGCCAATTGCAACCCACTAAATCTAGCGGGAAAATAGCTAAATTAGCAACACATCATGTGATACATTGATTCACTTTGCCAACAGCTAACATCTAAGATCAATCTGTCAGTTCACGCCATATTTGGTAAACAAAATTGTAAAATTTTACTCTTGACTTAAAAATGAATTTTGTTGAAAAATTGGCAGCTTTGTGGTTGTTCATGAGAGCATATCCCAACGTAAAAAGGAATTGATGGACAGGGTAACACGCAACAATAATTTGGTAAACAGATTAATGGTGGCATTGGAGACAGAGCTCGACGTTGATGAGGATGATGTCGACTTGCTGGAGGCGTCGAAACTTAGTATTCCACGGAGTGTTTGGATGCGTGTAAGCTTAAATATTAAATATTGAACAAATGCAAACCCATTAAACAGATTTTCCTTTTATTTTTCCATATTTTAGAAGAGATTTGGCGTATTTTGGGAAAAAAATGTACCGGCAAATAATGAGCGCTTTTTCAAAGAAAGCTTTAGAAGGGAGAGGCCAACGTTTGCCTTGCTGGTAAGCCAACTTGGAGTTTTTAAAAAGATGGACATCAACTTCAGGAACGCCATTCCGTTGGAAAAAATAATAGCAATTGCCCTGTACACTCTGGGCTCAGCAGCGAAGTACCAAACGATTGGATCTCGTCGAACAGTGTCTGCAATATTCTACACGAATTTGGCAAGGCTCTTGGTCTAGAGTTCACCGACGAGTAACTGACGCTCAGCTTTCTGACCGACTCTTATATTGACGAGTATGTGCAGGGCTTTGAAGCCATCGGGTTTCCCCAGAGTCTCGGCGCAATTGGTAAGCATAAACCAAGCCTTTCAAAGTTCATGTTCTAATAATATAATTCCTTAAAATAGATGGATGCGACATTGAAAAAGATCCACCTGCAGCAGAGGCGGTCGATCACCATAGTTATAAGGGCTGGTTCTCGGTTGTACTCTTTGCTATGGTAGATTACCGGTAAGTTATTAAATAATTACTCAATCATATTTGGAAAATTTCGCTAGTTCGATTAAATTTTAGTTACAGATTCCAGTACGTGGTCATCGGCTCCCCGGGTCGTTGCAGCGACTCATACATATTTCAAAGCTCGAACCTCAGCAATATGCTTAATTCGTGTCCGTTGCTGGAGAGCAAATCGAGGAAAATATGTGAAGTCGACGTTCCAGTACTGCTCAGCGTTTAGATTCTCACGGAATGTAATGAATGAATCTATCCATTCTCAACTGACCAGACCATTAAAAGGAAAATATTTAACTACAACTTGTTGAAATCCAGAAGAGTTGTAGAGAATGCGTTTGGACACCTTAATGCAAGATTCCGGCGCGTTGGAATGGGGCTGCACAGCCAGCCAAAGAAAACGCAGTGATCATCATGGGAACATGGAGAGCAGCACTGGGCGAACACGACAAGGAGCAGCCGCAGCAAAGCAACACTTCTACGGACTATAGTAGACTTGCGGAGGAAATTGGTTCTGCAATTGCAGATTATCTCTGCAGTATAAACTAAACCAAAAAATTAATTTCTAAATATAATATTTTTTTTTGAACGTAGAAAGTCCATAAACTCATTTTGGAAACGCTTGTTTTCTTCCGCGATGTTCTTATTGTCTTGGGCAATAGTCTTGTTGACGTCAGCTATTTCCCTTAGAATTTCCCGTTGCTCTTTCAAATGCTCCAAGTGCGTTTCTGTGTATTGACGCTGAAGCTTCACACGCTGTTGAGCCACCACAATTAAGGCCGCTTGTGTGTCTAAACGGGCCCGCTTTGCAGAAGATCCTTCTGTGGTACGGCTTACGGAGCTTTGCGTGCTGCACATGGACGACTCTGACTCGAATACGAATTGGAAATTATTTATAATTTCAATTATAAAAACTTACTTGTTGGATTCAAGCGCATGGCGTTCACATCATGCATCCGCAAGCCGCCCAAAATTATGTGGACCTTTTCATAGTGGTTCCACGAGGATGGATTTGGATTTCTCTGCCCTGGAAATATATATATTAATAATAATTCAATTTAATCCTAGCTACAATAGCTGTTTTACCTGTACTTCCTGGTTAAATTGCCCACCTTAGTGCGGACATCTGTCTTTAAAACTTCCGCCATCTCCATATATACGAGGGAATTTTTTCTTGTTCCTCTTAATTCCCCTATCTTCTCTTTCCAGAGGTCAATTAAAGTAATTTCGTGGTCCACGGACCACTTGACTCTGTTGGCAGTTGACTTTTTTTCAGCTTTCAACCAAAATAAATGAATGATTAAAGTTGAGTTTTCGGTTGGCTTGAGGTCTGGAGATTTATTTTTCAAGTTTGCCGATATATTTCGACTGCCGTCGGCTGTCGTCTTCAGGGCAACTGAATACAAAACATGGAAAATACATTGTCAACTTATAATTAAAACATTGATTTTTAGAAACTACTTAGATAAGTTTACAAACAATTTAGGGTTTTAACAAGTTCGCGTTCGTCGGCTTGGAGCTTGTAACTGATGTTTCTTCGTTAGTAAATGTCTGTATATGTGAGCGCAGTTGTCAACGATGACTACAACAACAATAAACATTTAATCAACAAATTTCAACGCGATTCAAAGCGATTAACAAACATAAAATCTAACATTAAGTTATTGTTAAAATGCAGGAAAGCACGCTTAATACCAAAGTTTATAAGAAAAACACAAAGTCCTACCTAACTCTATTTACGAAAAACGGACACCCACCACCAACAACAATACTTAAAGCCCTCTCCAGACACACATTTCTTTTTCACAGAAAAATATTAAATTTAGTAATCGAATACAAGCACCGCTTACTAAAACAACAAAACGAACAGTTTAAAACGATCAAGACAACAATAAAGCAACGATCAAGAAACGAAAGTTTGGAAGCGTTTTTTAAGAGCGAGAGAGTGTTAACAAACAAACTAGCGACAACTCTCAAAGCAAAACACATCAAGAAGTACGAAAGTCTTAGAAACGAACGCAACAACATCTTTACACACCAACAAAACGAAAATTGGTTCGTAAACAACACGAAGACGATATTTCCGCATGACGTACAAGCTTTACTAGCTAAAGGCCCAAAATTCGCTCTGCCGGTAGATAAAGAGAAATTTCCTCTCTTCAAATACTTTGCGGACGGCGAAGAACTGGTACAGACAATAAAGAACCAAGAACAACAAGAAACAGCAAGAACAGAGCTCTCTCTCTTAATCAAAGACCATAAGAGAAATCACAAACAAAACATAAGGAACCATGCAATTTTAGACACAGTAGAACAGACACGTAAATTCTTCAACAAAAACAGGAACATATTAATTATGACGTCAGACATGGGAAATAAAACTGTAGCCATAGAGACTAATGACTACAAAACGAAGATGACCAATATATTACAAGACCTATGCACGTACAGAAACCTAAGACAAGACCCAACATCAAGACTCCAGACAAAGAATAACACGTTAGTGGACAAACTTTTTAAATTAAAACTGATTACAAAGATGGAAAGAAACATAATGACAACAACAACAGCTCTTCCAACCAGAATCTACGGACTACCAAAAATACATAAAGAAGGCATGCCGTTGAGACCATCATGCTCCTCTATAGACTCACCTTCGTATGCCTTATGCAAACACATAATACAAATTTAAAAAAAAAAAACAGACGAGTCAACATTTAATATCAAAAACTCTTTATCGTTCAAAGAGAAAATTAACGAATCTTTTATATGTGACGACGAAATTCTTATTTCATTTGATGTAGTTTCCCTGTTCCCTAGTATCCCCACCGACCTGGCAATAGAAATAATAAGCAAAAAAATGGACAGACATTGCAAAACATACTGAAATACCTAAACATTTATTCATGGACATCATCAAGTTCTGCATAATTAAAAATAGTTAGATACTTCAAATATGAAGAAAAAATCTACACCCAATTAAAATGTATGCCCATGGGATCACTTGCCTCCCCTATTATAGCAGACTTAGTCATGGAGGAACTACTAAACAACACACTCAACAAATTAAAACATAGACCTAGAATAATGACCAAATACGTAGACAATCTGTTTGCCATAATAAGAAAAGACGAAATTCAAAACACTCTGGACACATTGAACTCTTATCACAAACAAATAAAATTCACTTACGAAACAGAAGAAGACTGCAAACTACCTTTCTTAGACACAACCATTAACAGATGTGGAAGCTCACTGAAAGTTAAATGGTACCAAAAACAAACAGCAAACAGCAACAAATCAGGTAGAATCATAAATTTCTACTCTTACCATCCAAAAACAATGATTATAAACACCGCAATCAACTGCATTAAAAGAATGATAAATTTAAGTGACCAGATATATCACAAAGAAATTTATGGACAAATAATAGACATGCTAAAACTGAACGACTTCCCTGTTAACATTATAAATTCTTTAATTAAACAACAACAACAAAACAGATCAAAGCAACGTACAGAACAACCAAAATCCTACAGATCTCTCACATACAACATGTTCATTGAAATAGCAGTGCAACAGAATCGAAAGAATTTAACGGTTTTTTTGCTTAATCCCTTTTGTCAGCTGATTACTTGCACATTGTTTTTGTAAAATGGAATATAGAAATATAATTTTAGTGGGTAGAGGAACTCACTGCTCCAAGAAAGAAAGGAATTTAATTCTTGAGCTTAGAAAGGAGGGTAAAACCTATAAAGAAATACAAAGTCTTTTAAAATGTTCTGCCAAGATGGTATGCAATGCCATTAAATATGAACCAAAGCTCGAAAAACGTGGTGCCATACGCAAAACGACATATTTAAAGGACCGACACATAGTGCGATTAAGCAAAACCAATCCATTTGCATCCTCTAAGGAAATAAAAGCGGAGCTGGAGTTGGGCATCAGTGATGTATCCATTCGGCGACGACTCCTAAATGAAAATTTAAATTCGTGAAGCCCACGAAAGGTGCTCGTCTAGAGTTTTCCAAAAGCCGTTTGAACTGCCCACTAACAAAATGGTGTAATATTTTTTGGACAGATGAGTCCAAACTGGTCCTATTTGGTGGAGTTGGCTTTAGACAGTATGTCCGTCGACCCGTAAACACTGCATATAATCCAAATTACACTGTTAAAACTGTTAAGCATGGTGGCCTTAAAATTTTGGTATGGGCCTGTTTCGTATAGCGGTGTAGTTCCAATACATATGAGGAATACATATTGAGGAACGTTATGCTGCCATATGCCAGCTGGAATATGTCTTTAAAATGGACGTTCCAGCAGGATAACGACCCTAAACATACCAGCAAATTGGCTAAAAATTGGTTTAGCCAGGAAGGGATCGACGTAATGCCATGGCCAGCGCAATCCCCGGATCTCAATCCCATAAAAAACTTATGGGGGGACATCAAGCGATATGTTGCAAAGCAATCCCCGTCTACAAAGCAGCAGCTATGGCAGTTCATTCAAGAGGCATTGGAGCAGATCCCCCTTAAGCGTTGCCAAGACTTAGTTGACTCCATGCCACGTAGGTGCCAGGCTGTAATAGCCAATAAAGGATATACAACAAAGTACTAGACCAAAACCAAAAGATTCTTTAATACTATTAAGTTTATCAATGAGTTAAGTTTTATTTTTTAATTTATTTTGCTAACACTGTTATTTCAATGAACAGCGCAAGCTATCGTTTTTCTGTTATTTTTGATCTCTATAAGAAAAATATTGACTGAATGAAAAAAAAAAAATTGTTAAGTTATGAGAAAATAAATATATTTAACCATTATATAAAGTTTTTGGCCCATATTGGTCTCTATAATAGGATTAATCGGTCTTCAAGGTGCAGGTCATCTGCACTGCTAATTTTTTGAACACAGTGTATGTACCAAACTTATCCGAACGTTTTAACAAATCCAAATGCTACGACCAACAACAGATTAAATTAGCCCACGATCACGATGAAAATATTTTTTAACAAAACAAAAAGCAAAATAAACAAAGTAGACAAAAGTAATGTGATCTATCAAACTCCATGCAGTGGAAACCACACAGAAACAAGCAACAAAGTTTATGTTAGTACCACAAAATCAAAACTTAGAGCTAGAATAGCCCAACAAAGATCGGACAGCAAACTTCGCTTACAAACTGACATACAAAAAACTTCACTAGCCACACATTGCTTACAGAACGGCCACACAGCTAACTTTGACGAGACAAAAATATTACAATAAGAAGAACACTAAAAAAACGTTACACTATTGAGATGCTGCACATCATAAATACAACAAACAAACGACTAAACTACAAAACAGACACTGACAACTGCGCTCACATATACAGACATTTACTAACGAAGAAACATCAGTTACAAACTCCAAGCCGACGAACTCGGACTTGTTAAAACCCTAAATTGTATGTAAACGTATCTAAGTAGTTTTTAAAAATCAATGTTTTAATTATAAGTTGACAATGTATTTTCCATGTTTTGTATTCAGTCGCCCTAAAGAAATATATCGGCAAATTTAAAAAAATAAATCTCCAGACCTCAAGCCAACCAAAAACTCAACTTTAAAATGAATTTCTTTAAATAAAATTTTTGAAAAATTTTTTGACTTACATGATTCGGCCATTTCAAATTGCTTGTTCTTTTTGTGGCCAGTCATTTTAGTTGACATTGCACTATGGTCCAGATTTCGTTTATTTTGGCATAAAGTCGATTTTTCGATGTTAATATATCGTTGTTTTCTTATTTTAATCTTAAAGTAAATTCATCATACATTATACAAATTTTAATTACAAGCTTTAAAAGCGCCACCAAAGCTTTTTGAGAGCTTTTAAAAGTGAGCTAGGGATCAGCTGATTTCCGAATAGAAATTTGCGTAAAAAGTATTTAGTTGCTTTGCGTTGTGCCACACTTGTTAAATTGGTCCAAAAAATTCAACTAAATTATGGAAAATAATCTTCAAGGTATGTACTATTTAATGTATATTGTTATTTTATGTGTAGTTTTAGGGATTTAGTGTTGTGTAGTGTCCAATTTATGTGTATTTTTTTAGAAAACTAACATGCGTTCTCCGTGTTTCGTGGAATATAACCTATAAGCAGTTCCATGCCGAAAGCAACTAATTGGTCCAGATTGTACTTGTGAGTGTTGTCTTTAGCCACAAACCAAAAACTCATCCCCGTTCGTCCCCCTTTTCTCTCATCTTTTTGCTAGAAAATCGGATTTTTTTTCGTAGTTAGATAGAAAGGGGGGCTTAAACATGGTCAAATTAAAAAACTAAAAAAATTATAAATTCTACTTTTGCCTGATTAGCAAACATGCGAAGAATGAAATATTTTTCTGTGTATATAGGTTTTTAAAATTTCAATGAGTAGGAAAAAAGAAGGGGGGTGAAGACAAGGTTCAACTAAAAAACAAAAAAAATTATAAATTCGACATCAGCCTAACTAAGAAATATGCCAAATTTCAAGTCCCCATCTTTACATTAGGATTTTATAAAAATATTTTACATATATTTCTCATAGTCGGATGGAGAGGGCAAGAAGAAGGAGTGGTCCAAATCAAAAAAAAAAAAAATCAAAATTTTAAATTATTCTAACTGAGGTTCATGTAAAGTTTCAAGTCTCTAGCTTTACAATTAGACTTTATGCCAAAAAAAACGACATCTGGACCATAGTGCATTGTTTAAATTTTTGTACCGAATGTCAAATTTCTAGTGTTGTATTCGAAAAAAAAAATCGGCTCCAAGCCGATTAGAGACGTATGAAATAGGAACATCAATAGGAGGAGATAGGAACGGATGGGGAAATTTCGGCACGGGTAAAACTATAGGCACATCACATCACATCACATTGATGGCAGATGGCGGCTCGCTCTCCGCTCTGGTCTAGAGTATGCGGACATGTAAAATTTCGGTAAAACACACCGGCGACACACAAATATCTCGGTACAGTCGCTTCATTGCTAGAATAGCGCGTGGCCTATGTAAAGGACAGACGCCTGCATGCATTTACCAAAAGTAATTATCAAAGCGTGCAAGATGAGTCATCACCCACGACGTCAGCAGAGCAGCAAGCGGTCGGCCACGCGTTTGCCATTTCACCCGCGCCGAAGCTCTAGGAAGCCCCCGCAGCTGGAGCTGGCAGCGGAGATGGCATCACCGATTATCGATCGGGCTGTGGAAGCCGGGTTGACGCCGCCACCCACGTCGTCGCCAGGTCAGGCAGGAGGAGCCGGCGAGACAAGAGAAGCCGGCAAAGCAGCCGGAGCAGCCGGCAAGACAGGAGCAGCCACCTCCTCCCGTTTGTTCGACGAGAACAGATCGAAAAAGTGCTCCTGATACAGTTTGACAAAGGAGCAGGTGATTTTAAAATAATACTCGTTCTGCATGGCATCTGTCTCCTCGAATATCTCGTGTTCGGCTCGCGGTATAACGCCAACATTCCCATCCATGACGCCATCGAATGCTGTGCCCATCGTGTACGTCTTGCCAGATCCCGTCTGGCCGTACGCCAGACGTCGCTGGCCTGCTGTGTGTCGTCGCTGTGTGTCGTCGCTGTCGACTGCCGACTGTCACTGAATCCGACATTTCTGAAATTTATCTAGTTCTAATGCATTCATATTAGGCATGAACTGTAAATGTCGCCATTTTATTTGTAGGCTCACCTGAATTTTATTAATTAATATTAATGCAACTTGCACTTTTCCAGTGAAAATCAACACTCAGATCAGATCACACAAACAATCTTAAAAGTTAACAAAATCAAACACGAACTCAGTTAATAGACGCGTTAACACAACAAACAGCTGCCTTTTAGCCTTTTCGCAAATGGTTAAAAAATTTTAAAAATGGTGGCATATTTCTTTGGCGGCGTCAGTAGATTGCAGCACTGGCACAGATAAGTGTATACACACTCGCTCACAGAACCGTGAACCGCAACGCCACCCCAGCTGCTAAAAAGCAACTACAGTGGTAGCATGTTGGACCCAAGGCCAAGAAGAAAAAAGCCCAACGCGAGCCGAGGCCGGATGCGATTATCATTCAGCCACAAGAAAATCTCAGCTTCATCGAGATTCTTTGCCTTGTCAACAGACGCCAAGATGAAAAACTAAGAGAGGTTGGTGATAACGTGACAAAAATTCGGAAGACACTGAAAGGAGAGCTACTGCTTGAGCCTGAAGGAATCTTTCGCTGGCACACAAATTGCAATTGTTTGTCTGACTCCAGCGTTGGCAAAAGCTCTGCTCCAAGTGGGCAAACTCAAAATCGGATGGACTAGATGCCGGGTCCGCGAGCGTACAACACAAAGACGATGTTACAGATGCTTAGAGTTTGGTCACCTGGCAACCAGGTGCACGAGCGTCGTAGATCGCACTGGACTTTGCTTAAGGTGTGGAGCAAATGGCCACAATGCGGCTAGCTGCAGGAGTGAGCCGAAATGTTTCCTCTGTGTGGATAACAAGGGCCAGGACTGCAACCATTTTGCCGGTAGCAAAAGATGCCCACTTTCCAACAGTGGCGTCAACAAACCTGCCCAATTATGAAGATGCTACAGCTGAACTTAAATCACTGTGCCGCTGCTCAAGATCTGCTGAACCAAACTGTTAGAGAAGCGCAAATTCAAGTTGCCGTCCTTAGTGAGCCTAACTAGACCCAGGAGTCTCCCACCTTTGTCCTGGACACCAGCAAAAAGGCTGCGCTATGGATCTGCGGCGCCCCACCATTGCAGCTCACCGACACAAGCTCTGCGGTTGGTTTTGTACGCGCGAAAGTAGCAGGAATCTGGATATACAGTGTCTACCTTGCTCCCAGCCATTCCCTTTCGGAATTCACTAGCATCCTCGACGATGATGCTAGAGGTCGGCACCCAGTTCTGATTGGTGGCGACTTTAATGCCTGGACGGAAAAGCGTCCCGACGTATGCTAGGGGGTGGGCCCTGTTGGAGACCGTGGCATCCTTGGACATCGCGCTACTAAACCATGGTGTGCAGCACACATTTAGTAGAGCTGGAGCAGGCTCGATTGTCGATCTAACTTACAATTCATCGAGCTGGACTGTTAGCAACTCCTACACAGCGAGTGATCATCTGGCACTTCTATGCACGATTGGTCAGCAGCCGGCTAGTAGCGAGTCAGCTGTCGCGAGATATAAAAAGTACAATGTCGATAGCCTTAACGTGCGGCTATTCTCGGAGCTAATGATGGACTTTCATGCAGACGGAAACGCGGAGCAAATGACCGATAAGGTTAGGAGGCAGCTTGCAGCACCACTATGAGCCTTAGAAGGCCCTATACAAGACTCCACAAGCCAGTGCACTGGTGGAATGACCATATAGCCGAGCTGCGTCGAACATGCAATCATGCACGACGCCGATATCAGCGCTCTCGCGACAGGGCTTCATTTCCACAGTGGCAGGCAATAGAGTTGTCGATTCTAGTTCAGTTGAAGGATTTAGTTCAGTAGTTCAATTTTTAGTGAACGAACTAATCGGTCATTTAGTTCAGTAGTTCAGTGACTCGAGTCCCATTATCGTTCAATAGTTCGTTCGAGTCGTTTGAGTCGTTCAATAGTTCGTTCGAGTCGTTTGAGTCTTTCCAGTCGTTTGAGTCGTTCAATAGTTCGTTCGAATCCCATTATCGCTCGTTATTTTTAAAAATAGGATTGAAAATAAAAGCCAATTCGGATTTTAAAAATAAAAACAATAAAATTCATACTTTAATCCAATTAGTCTGAGTATTAATCTTCTCCGAAGATAATAAAAATAAAAAAAATAAACAAATTGCTTCACGCAAATTAGTAACATTTGTGTTTTGACTGAAATATAAGTCCAAAGTAATAGAAATTAGCATACAAAATATAAATAGGTAAAAGCTTACCTATTCTATATTGTTGTGTATGAAAGTCAATGTCTACTTTATCAGGTTGCTGACCTGTAATGGGACTCGATCGAGCTATTGAACGACTCAAAAGACTCAAACGACTCGAACGAACTACTGACCTATAAAAGGACTCGAACGAACTATAAAAAGACTCGAACGAACTATTGAACGAACGAACTAAGCAACTGAACTACTGAACTATAAGACCTACAATCAGGGATTTAGTTCGTTCGTTCACTTTGGTGAATAGTTCAATCGAACTTAGTCCGAACGATACGATACAACTCTAGCAGGCAACGTTTCGCGACTGTAGGCGTGCGTTAAAGGTGGCCATAAAAGAAAGCAAGCGCCAGTGCTTCTTAGCGTTATGCGACTCAGCGGATCGGGACCCATGGGGAAGAGCATACAGGATTGTTGTCAACAAATTAAGCTCTAATAGGCAAGCATCACCATCTGATCCACAACAGGTCAGAGAAATTGTGGCTGAGCTTTTCCCGCGGGTGGATGACAGCGTCTCTAATGACCCTTTGACGCCACAGGATAACACTCCACCTGCTGAGATCTCACCAGAGGAATTAGTTACCTTAGCAAAAGGTATGAGCACAAACAAAGCGCCGGGTCCAGACTCAATTCCGAACAGAGTCCTCAAGCTAGCCTCTCACTTCGTCCTGACATTTTCGTCGAGCTCTTCAATAAATGTTTAAGTGAAGGCGTTTTTCCCAGTAGGTGGAAACTTCAAAAGCTAGTCCTCATACCTAAGCCGGGCAAGCATCCAGGAGCTACGGCTTCTTATAGGCCAATTTGTCTGATCGATGCCGCGGGTAAACTGCTCGAGAAATTGATCTGCACCCGACTTGAATGAGCCATCGCGAATTCGGGTGACCTGTCGCCTCACCAATATGGATTCCAAAAGGCCGCAGTATCAAGTCATCAATTCTTGCTGCCACCGGCGCAGCCACGGGCGCAGGGTGCGGGTGCGATTCGACCAGGCGAACCGCTTTACATGTGCCTGTGTGGGTGTGCGTATATGTGCCACTTACAGTTATTGATTTTTACGGCGCAGCTACCACAGCAGCCAAGGGGCGCAGAGTGCGGGTGCAAGCGAAAGGTGCCAATGACGCCGGGCCGTTGGTTAACAGATGAGGAGGTACCCAAGTGCCATGCACATCCACACAAAGTCAGCAAACCCAACTATTTCCATCGGCGCAGCCCCCGGCGCAGCCCCCGGCGCAGCCCCCGGCGCAGCCCCCGGCGCAGCCCCCGGCGCAGCCCCCGGCGCAGCCCCCGGCGCAGCCCCCGGCGCAGCCCCCGGCGCAGCCCCCGGCGCAGCTACCAGAGCAGCCACGGGCGCAGCCACCGGCGCCCCACCACCACAAGGCCCCAAACTGTTCCAGGAGTTGGTGGGGATCAGTGGGGGAGTGTGAGAAACAATATTGTTCCCCACACCACTTGAATTTCAACAACACAACTTAAGACTGTTAAGCACAGGCACCGTTAACTTGACGAGCGGTGAGCGAGCATCGTTGAGTGAGCATCGAGAGCAAGTGCCGTTTCTTCTACGGATTGGGCCTAGAAAAGCGCATGCAATCGCTGACTCGGGAATCAGTATCGAGCCAGCACTTCTTGTGACAGCAGGAGCGAACATCAATCCTAGCTGCCGCAGGATCAAGTCATCCATTCTTGCTGTCGCAGGATCCATTCGCAACCCGAACCCATTCTCTCTCGAGAGAGACGAGAGATGACCGATGAGGCACCCGACCGGAAGAAGCAGCTTTCCCGACTTTCATCGAAAACTCGTAGGACGACGACCAGGACCTTCGGTACGGGCGGCCGCAAAAACCAGCAATTAATCATTTATTGAATTACTTTATAACTTCATTTAAAGAGTCGGCCAGAAGCCGCAGAATGACGTGCCAACAAATTGCTTGCCTTCGCGAAAGCATAAGCTGTCGTACCATCTTATTTAAACGAGCTTGCGATATCTCTATATGGCGGCAAGAATTTTCCACTTCAGATGGCTCATACAACGAGAACAATTCTTCAGGCTCGGTCAGAAATGTTGGTGTAATATATTTTTCCGTTGGGCTTGGATAACTCGGAATCGGAATAATTTTCGAATGAGAAACTGGTAGCTGCGCAGATTGAACACTTTTATTACCCATTGCGCATTTGTGCAGCTTGGTAAATTTGTTGACGCATGCATAGCAGCTACCAGTACTATGGCCTTGCGGATCTATCCAAACCATTGGGACGCCGAAACCCATTTTAGCACCCAGTTTTGTTGACCAATTGATTAATTTGTTGTTGCATTGTGTGCAAATGCTATGGTACCCAGTCCACTTCTCTCTTATTATGGGCAAATTGAAGTATTCCTCGTAAATGGGTGCAGTTCCAGGTGATATTTTACGTATGCTCCGTGGGCTCGTGCACTTTCCACACACATAACAAAATGCATTTAAACCGACTGGACACTTGTTTATTTTTAAAGCACTGCAACCAAAGACTACCAACTATTTTGCGCGTTGTCGAAGTTAAAGTATTTTTTTATTTTATTTTAATAACATAAGTTATGGTTAAAAACCATAAAGTAAGTATGAACTATACTAGCAAAGTCTGCTATGGCCTTCAGCTAGATTTTTTGTTTTACATATTTAATTGTATTACAGTACTTAAGTTTAGTTTAATGTCTCTAGGTAATATTTACATTTATATACATATATTAATGTTTGCATATATACAAAAGAAACACATTTTTTTTATTTCATAAATCAATGTACAATATTTAAATTTAGATTTTTGTGACTTGTTAATACAGTTATTCATGATTGTCTATATACAAAAAAATATTTTACATAAGTAGTACAAAGTAGTATATTTTTTGCTTAGGAAATTAAATTTCATCAATTTTTTATTGATGATTTTAATTTTAGATTTTTTAAGAAATACAATTATTTTGTTTATATTGTTTTCTGTAGGATTGGCTATTAAATCTAAAGGATTATTATTTTCAAAAATTCTTTGCTTTAAATTGTTCAGCTTAGGACAGTCTATGAATATGTGTTTTATGTTAATAGTGTCGGAAGAGTCGCATAATGGGCAGGTAAATATAAGATTGTTGTTGTTGACATTATTATTGTTGAAGTAATGTTGGTGGGTTAATCTTGTATGTCCTAATCTAAGTCTTATGAATTTAATTTGGTCTTTTCGTGTAAATTTGCTATGTGAAATGTTATGAATGTAATGGTATATATTTGTCAAGCTATGATTTAGATTTTTGTACCATACGTTACATTTAGAAATATTGGTTTTTATTGTGGTTGAAAGTTGCTCTTCGTGATATTTGTTTAAATCTGTCATATTGAAATTAGGTGTCAAAATGAGGGGCATTGCAATTGAGGCTTTGGTCATATGGTCAGCAAGCTCATTGCCAAGGATTCCAACATGTCCTGGGATCCAAAATATTTTTAATCTGCTTGATAGGCTTGTTAGTAAGGATCGGATTATTGAGGGATAGTAGTAGTTATTATTTAAATTTGTTATTGAATCTAAAGCAGACATGGAGTCTGAGCATAACACAAATGGTCCCTTCATGGTTTTGATAATTTTGATTGCTTCTAAAATCGCAATGATTTCTGCCGATATAACAGAGGAATAGTGTGGTATTATACCATATTTAAGAGAGTGTGTTTCTGTAGTTATTGCGTAACCAGCTATGTTATTTTGTTGTGATCCGTCGGTAAAAATAAAAGTATGATAACTGTATTGTTTTTTAATTATTGCAAAGTTTTTCCTATAAATTTGTGGAGATGTAGTTTGCTTGCTGAACATTCGGAGCGATGTGTCTATTGTATTTGTGGGTAAGAACCAGGGAGGTTGCATTTTTGTAATTTTGATAGGCAGGTATGGTAGATTATTAGTAGATGATATTGAAATTGTTCTTTTAATTGTTGAGGTAATTTTTTTGTGATAGGTATTTTTGCGATTTTTTGCAAGATTTGAAATAGGAGAGTCAGCAGAGTTGAGTAGAGTTTTAGATAATTTGGCAGTCAAAAAATCTCTTTTTTGTTCTATTGTCGGAATATTTGTTTCAAATAGCATATTATGTATTGGGGTGGTGCAGAAAGCTCCAAGAGAGGTTCTAATGGCTGAATTGAATGGTGTTTTTATTTTGTTTAATATTGATTTTTGTGTAAAGCCATATATAAATAAGGCGTAATCGATTTTAGCTATTACCGTTGCTTTTGTGATAGAAAGGAGTGTACATGAATTGCAACTAAATCGAGGGCTTGCAAGGCATTTGATCATATTTAAATTTCTAGACAGAGAGCATCTTAAATTATTTATATGTGTGTGCCATGTGTAGGTATTATTAATAGTTAATCCTAAGATTTTTAATTGAGAGACAGAGGGTATTTGGATATTATTACAGGAAATGATGCATTGACAATTATGTTTCCGGCAAATGTGTAAATGTTGGCATTTTTCTAGGGATAGTTTTGATCCAGAGTAAGAGCACCAATTTTCAATATTTTGAAAAAGTGTGTCTAAATTAAAGTTTATATTTTTGTTTTTGTTTAAGTTTATGATAAGGAAAAAATCGTCTGCATAAGAGCTAAATTTAATTTCTTTCTGAAGTGCTATAATGTTTGCCAATTTGTTGTATGCTATCAGAAAAAGAATAACTGATATGGGAGAGCCTTGTGGTATTCCGTTGTGTAATGGTAGAACATTAGATTTTTGAAATGCTATTTTAACAATTATTTTTCTATTTTTCATGAAGTTTTAAACATAATCGATTATTCTTTTTCCTACCCTCCATTCAATCAACTGATGAACAATTGTATGCACTCCAACTCTATCGAAAGCTTTTGAAAAATCAAGAGTGATGATTGAAGCGTGTCTTCTTGAAGTATATGATTTAGCTATGAGAGAATCTGCATATAGCAGACTCTCGGTAACTGATTTGTTTTTTTTGAAACCAAATTGATTTGGATGCAGAAGCCTGTTCTGCGTCACAAACCACCAAATTCGTTTAGATATTATTTTGTCCAATGTTTTTGCTATGAGACTTGGGTTTTATTTAAGTTAGGTTTGGGGATGGGTATTATAAGACTAGTTTTATAATTTTGTGGTATGTGATTTTTAAATATATTATTAAAGTGTTTTATAATTCTTGTTTGAAGTGTGTACGAACAGTTTTTGATCATTGGATATGAAATTCTATTTAGACCGAGTGTAGATCCTTTTAAAGATTTTAGACTACTTTGAAATTCTGTGAATGTTATATCTTTTTCTATTAATTTGGCTGAATTAGATATTGAGTAATTTATATTTAGGTTGTTATATTTGTGTGTTTTGAAATTGTTGGAAAAGTTGTTGTCTTCAGACAGTTTTGACCAGTTATTTGCCAAAATATCTGCAATGTCTTTTTTAGATGTAACTGTTTGGTTATTGTCAGGGTTTTCTAGGCAGTGTATGGTTTTAATTGGGTTTAAGCCGCAAAAGCGTCTAATATTATGTCTATATCGATCGAAGCGTCTATATATGTCTTGGCTGTTGGTATGGAGTGTTCTATTGTTGATGTGAGTTTTTGGATCTATTCTTTTTTAGCTATTTTTAATTGTTTCCTGAATAGAGCATTTGCTCTTCTATAGTTTAAAATGTTTTCATTGTTAATAAGTCTTTTTAAAATTCTCCATGTCCTATTTTTATCTTTTTTTAGTTGGGTTAAATTCGAATTCCACCAAGGAACTTTATGGTTAAAATTATTGGGTGAGGTTTGTGGAATTGTGTGGTGTGCGCTTATTAAAATAATTTTGTTTATTAATGCTGATTCTTTATTAATATTGTTACTTGCTTGGTATTTAGAATTTATGTTGTGTGTAATATTGGAAAAGGATTCCCAGTCAGCTTCTTTGATCTTAAAATATGGTCTGGATACGTTTTCTAATTTAGGGTTTGGGAATAAGGATATAAGGATAGGAAAGTGGTCACTCCCACATAGATCATTAAAAATGTTCCATTCAGCAAATGGTGCTATTTGAGGCGAACAGAAAGTTAAATTTAAATGTGTAAATGTGTTTTGTGTGCTGTAATGTGTGGGTGAGTTATCATTTAGTAGTATAAAACGTCTCTGTTCAATAAATTTAGCTAGAGTGTTGCCTCTACTATTGTTTACTGGAGACCCCCAGATATTATGCCAACTGTTAAAGTCGCCTGTAATTAATGTAGGCGTATTGCTAATGTTAAACAAACGCTCTAGGTTATTATATGTAAAGGATTTGTTAGGGGAGATGTATGTAGAAAATAATACAAATTTTTGTTTTGAGTTTATTTCTGCTGCTATGGTTTCAATTTCGGTGTTTGTGCTTATTTGAGTGAATTGAATTGATTTATGTATTAAAAGCGCTACGCCTCCGAATCTATTTGTTGCTAAATTATTAATAATATTATAATTTACAGGAATAGGTATATTATGATTAGAATTAATATGTGTTTCTTGCAATGAAATTAATTGAGGTGAATGTCTAGCAATAATTAGTAAAAGTTCACTATAATTATTAGTGTAACCTTTAATATTCCATTGGAGAATGTATAGTTGCATTAAGAAGTTTGATTAAGATAGTATTAGATTTAGTAAGAGATAATGCATGTTTAATAGTGAACTTTTTTATTTTTTTCTTAAAATAATTATGATGATTCACTCATCATCTGATCTATGTCAGAGTCCGAGTTTATATTTAGTTAAAGATATTTTTGCTTAGTTTGGGAACTTTTTTTCAAGGATTTTGATTGGTTTTTTAATTGTGTAAGCTTACGTTTAGGAATATTTCTTGGAAGTATTGTAACTTGGTTTCTACGAGTACATATTTTTGAACTAGAAGTAGGTGTTTTCATGTCAACAATTGTATCCAAGTCTGAATAAGATATTAGATCCCTGTTGACATTGTTTGCATCTTTTTGGCTTAAGCTACTGTCGGCTTTGGTGTTTTCTTGTGCTTTAGTATGGGTGGAGGTTGTTGAAGCTATGCTTAGCTTTGGTGAATTATTTGGGGAATTGTTTGTCTGCTGTGAAGTTATTGTTGCATAAGTATGTTGTCCCTTCCCTGTCTTCAGATCCGTTTTTTGTAGTATTTGGATAGCTACAATTTCCTGTTTTTCTATAAAAACTGGGCATTTTTTGTCCATGGATGAGTGTTTGTTGTTTGTGTATTTTTTTGATGAGCAATTTATGCATGTTTTTTAATTTTGCAGCTGTTCATATCGGCAGATTCGGTGTGTTGTTCTTGTCCACATTGTATGCATGTTTTTTTGCTTTTGCATATTTTTTGGGTATGTCCGAATTTGAGGCAATTATTACAGCGCATTGGTAGGGGAATGTATGGCCTTACTTTGGTTTTTTTATACCCAATCGAAATGTATTCGGGAAGGGTATGTGAAGCGAAGGTGAGAATTATCAGTCCAGTTTCAATTAGGTTGTCTTCTTTCTTTTTCTTTATTTTCCGAACTTCACATATTGCGTGGGCTTCCAGTTCTTTAAGTATTTCTTCTTCTCCAATGTTTCGCAACTCATTTGAGTATATTATGCCTTTGCATTGATTCGGAGTATTGTGCTCTGAGACGGAGACAGAGATTGTGTCAGAGAGTGCCGTTAGTTTTAAGAGTTTATCCGTTTGCTTTTGATCTTTTGTTTTGATTAACAGTGCGCCGTTGCGCATTTTTTTGCATTGCTCTACAGTGCCGTCGCACGTGTGGTCAATCATTTTTTTAATGAGGAATGGTGACACGTTTGCTAATGTTTTACTGTTATTTGTCCGCTGCATGATTAAATACTTTGGTCCGGGAACATGAATATTCTGGTTGGAGTATTTTTTGTACCGATCTGGAGGATCGGTTGGTTGACCCATTGTAGGGGATTAGGATTGTTTGTTGCGATTAAACTCTTTATTTTAGTTTGCTTTGTTTTTAAGTTTGTATTCGGGTGAAAAGAGAGTGAGTAACTTTGTTTACAGAAAGAAACTATGCGCTTTCGAGAAAACAGACGTCTGATCACTTCGGCTGTTAGTCGGAGACTGTCGTTGGTTGAAGATAAAATTGTTAAAATTATTGAAATAAAAAAAATCAAAATGATCAAATTTTTATTGGAATGGAAATAAAAAACCTGACGTAATTTTTCATGCAACCAATCACATCAAGTAATTTCAAGATATATTGTGCGGCTGACATTACCTTTGATAATAAAATTGAATTTTTCATAAATCAAATAAATAATAAAATTATATGCCTACGTAACTCGATAGACAAAAGCTATTTTTTCACACCGCTCCTTCACAATGTCCCAGACACATTTTCTTTCTGAGAACTTTTCCTATACCCCAAACAATAATTCCGCAAGTAAGTAATACATTATAAAATAGATTATTTTTTAATTTAGACTAATAGAATATCTTTCTAGTGCAAGACGCTTACTTGCCCCCACCTGAAAGCGTTCAAAGCCTGCTTCTTGAAATGCGCAATGAAATAAGGTCACTGAAAGCTGAAGTTTCAGACTTGAAGTAGAAGAAGTATAAGAAGTATCATTAAAGGAAGCAAACACTCAGTCCATTATTAAACTAACTGAGGAGGTAATTTCTGTCAAGCTGGAAAATAGAAGTCACCACAGGGATCCTATATTAATCGAGGAGTTCGCTGACATTCAACATCTTCCATTTGACGAGATTTCTGATTTGGAAAAATATGAGCAGGACTGACTGACTGAAGAAAAACTGACTCAATTTGTAAATAATATATATTTACATATTAATACGGCTATTAACCATACAAAAATTTTCAGAAACGATTCATAGCAAAAACAGGTGGAGAAGGACCAACCCAATTTATAAGAGCAGCAATTCGAAAGGTATTTTCGGATCAATTGGCAACTGCTTATTGCTGGAAAGGGACCAAAACTAAGCCAAGCGCTGAGAAATGCTTTCTAGTGACAACTATTAAAAGTAGGTATATATTTATATTATTGAGAAAATAAAATAATAATACATATTTCTATTTAGATATGTGTCATATCAAATTTAAGTGCACGGACAAGGACATGAACCCTATATTACAGAAGCATTTTGTCCATGCCAAAGATAGGCTGACTAAACGAAAGCGAACTAAATAACTTTTTTATTCATTGATGTATTTACGAAATACTGTTAATTTTTAAGTTTACTTTTCATATAAATAACTCTTACATAAATTTTATTTTTTTTAATTTAACATTTCTATTTTATTGAAGGAAAATTATTAGAACATCGACTCGAAAATGAGTCGAAGCTGATTGGAAATGCGACAAGAATCAAAAGCGACTCTTTCAGAAGAGTCAAAAGCGACTTCTTAACAAGAGTCATAAGCAACTCCCTCAGAAGAGTCACAAGCAACTCTCTCAGAAGAGTCATAAACGACTCTTTTAGAAGAGTCATAAACGACTCTTTAAGATGAGTCGCGGCTAGGGTACCATTTTCTCCCGAAGAAACAGTCTTTTCGGATCGTAAAACGAGCGCACTTATTTTAATTTTTTGGATTTTAATCATTTATTTTAATCAGTTAGAGGAGTCGAAAACGACTCGAATGTGATCAGAAATTTCTTGAAATGCTGACTGGGCTTATGGATGTGCACGCACCAATACAAATTAAAAAAAAATGCGCACGCACACATGAAACGAAATTTTTTTGTATTTCAATGAGTACACAGAAAAAAATAGGAGCATGTTTCTTAAAAAAAAAAACACACGCGTCACACGTTTCACAACGAAGTAAACTTCTACTTTTTCGGTGTACACCAAATAATAAGACAACAACAAAATACATTCGGAATAGCAAAAGCAAAACGATGCAATGCAATTGTTTTTGTTTTGCCAGCAACGAAGGTCGACGGAAAGCAACAATGCAAAATTTGTTCTTGTTTTGCCAGCAACGAAAGACGACCGAAAGCGTAATGTGGAAAATTTGTTTGTGTAATTTGCCAATGTGCTCCAGAACCCAATGGTTAATTTGTCGCAGAAAACTTTACAGAATTCGTACAGCGCGCTCAGAGTTCTGCGCGCCGAGTTCGTGTAAAACCCTCATTCGCTTTGTACATGCGTGGCCAAAATTCTCTGTAGGAAATTTATAAAACCGCGCGGCAGACTCCGCTACGAAGTCGAACGTTTTAGTGAGTTCTTCGCAGGGTTCTGCTGCATACTTTTCTGTATGCGTATTTCTGCTGTAAAAAAAATCTAGTTGGAATTCTGGCTGGTTCTAGTATGAAATCTAGTTGGAATTCGTATTGTAATACCCCACCCCTAATGAGCGGCAAATCTGCACGGCAGTAAAAATAAAATGTTTATACATATTTTTAATAAATAATTTTATTTAAACATTGATTTATATTCTTTTATTACATTCTTAAAACTACTTAGACTTATTTAGATATATAAGAACACTGAAAAAAAAGAAAAAACAAACAATAATTACAAATGTGGTATTTTATGTGTTTTGTATTTTACTTACCTGGCTTGTGTGTATGTACAAAACACTAGCACTGCCGAATGTGGTAGACTGTAATATATCAATTGTGTTTTATTTGTAAATTATATTAACATACGCAATAAATATATTTAACTTACCGCTTCACTTACATATGTTGTTTATGCAACACGAGCTGACACTTAACTAAAACGCAAAAGAAAAACTGCAAGAAATACATACAAAAAGGGTTGCAACCCATACAAAATGTAGCTGATCGAGTTTTTTTGTACACTGCAATAACTGCTGCAAAACCCTATGACAACCCTACAAAAGTGAATACAAACAAAGAAACAAAGAAAAAATCCAAGCAGCGTTCTCTGCAGCAGAACGCAGTGTCAAACTCAAGCAAACGAGCGAACTCATAGCGGAGTTTGCTGCATGTATTTCACACAGCTCAGAAAGATTTCCAAGCAGCGTTCTCTGCAGCAGAACGCTATGTCGAACTCAAGCAAACGAGCGAACTCATAGCGGAGTTAGCTGCATGTATTTCGCACAGCTTAAAAACAATTCTGTGCAGCGTTCTCTGCAGCTGAACGCAGTGTCAAACTCACTAAAACGTTCGAGTTCGTAGCGGACTTTGTTGCAGGGAACTTTTACCACGACGCAAACGATTCTAAGCAGCGTCTTGTACAACCAAACACTACGAGAAACTCAAGCAAACGAGCGAACTCATAGCGGAATTCGCTGCGGGGATTTCACATTTAGAGACGATCGATTCTGACTACAGAGCGCGCTAATGAAAGTTTGCAGAATCAGGGATGTGCAACTTAAATCTGAAGCGTTCTGTACAGCGGCCGTATAGAATTCGTTCACCACATGCCTGAATTTCCGGCTGGGAAGCTTACTAATGTGTATTCTCACACACTTCCCATATCCTATGTGCAAGACAAAAACAAATGTGCGTCGTGTGCATAGGCGATGGTCATCTCTGCTTTAAAACTTCTGCCATCTCCATATATGTATATGTACGAGGGAATTTTTTCTTGTTCCTCTTAATTCCCCAATCCTCTCTTCCCAGAGATCAATTAAAGTAGTTTCGTGGTCCACGGACCACGTGACTCTGTTGGTAGTCGACTTTTTTTCAGCTTTCAACCAAAATAAAATGAATTTTTTTAAAAAAAATTTTAAAAAATTATTTGTCTTACATGATTCGGCCATTTCAAATTGCTTGTTCTTTTTTTGGCCAGTCATTTTAGTTGACATTGTTTACATTTTCGTACCGAATGTCAAATTTCTAGTGTTGCATTCGAAGAAAAATCGGCTCCAAGCCGATTAGAAACGTATGATATAGGAACATCAATAGGAGGAGATAGGAACGGATGGGGAAATTTCGGCAGGGTAAAACTATAGGCACATCACAAATTTTGATGGCAGATGGCGGTTCACTCTCCGCTCTGATCTAGAGTTTGCGGACATGTAAAATTTCGGTAAAACACACCGGCGACATACATATGTACATATATCTCGGTACAGTCGCCTCTTTGCTAGAACATTCTACATGTAATTCGCAGGGACCGTAATTATTATAATTTTTAAAATATTCAATTTTTTTGATAAAAATCTAAAAATAACTTTTATTTTTCAATCTAAATAAAAAAATTATAAAATAAAAATTAGCTATCAATTTTTATTTAAAAATCGTAGTATAACTCTTATTTTCAATTTTTATTATACAAATTTATAATATAAATTGAAAATAAAAATTGAATGCTTATATCTTTTAAGCCGAAAGGTGCAGTCAAGGATAGTCGGAACAATGTTGCTCAATCACCCCTCCACCACTCACACACCCACTTGTGAATGATAGAGTATAAATATACATTCATTTGTGCAAATTTAATTAAATTTTCAGGCTTTTATTTATTTAATTTGAGAAACAAAAGTTTTTTTATGGATTCCGATGACAGATTGCACCTTAAGTCGGAAAGAATTAATTTTAGCGCAGAAAATGCTCTTTTTACCGAAACTTGGATAGCAGGCACGCTATGCAGTATCTTCGCTAATTGGTACAGACGAGGATATGTAAATTTTTTGCTTTCCCAGTATTTCATTATATCCTCCTGAAGGCCAATTGGCTTAGGAGAGTACCCGTGAATTTCTGTGATCGCCAACCTCAATTCAGGATCGTCGTCGTCATCTGATTCGCCAGAACACACTTCAATAGAGTTACGAAACTCGTTTAAAAGGGAGCATGTGCTTTGAGATGCTCCGTCTATCTGACTCGGGGACTGCCCTTTGTGATATAACCACTTGCTCTTCTGGTGCGCTGTCCTGATAAAATGAAATAATATACAAATTTCGTTTGAAATAATTGTTTTTATGTTTTTAAAATATAAGATTACCTTTTTATTTACGGATAGTATCTTCCGCATTTTGGCATATACCTGCTGTATTGGATTTTTCATTAAAACCCTGCGAATCCGGGGATCCAAGTAAATTGCAGAGAGAACAACTTCATTTTGCGTTAGATTTACTTCTCGTTTCTCTAAACATTTCGCAAGATCCTCACTATGAGTGTTTTCCATTGATTTGACGGATAACTTTGTTTCGAGCTTATAGAAGTCGCCAAAAAAAAGTTGCTCCCTCTGCAGTTTCTGGGTGGCTATAAAAATCGGCTCTAATGCAGATAGCAGCAAGTTAATTTTCTCCCAATTCGATTCCGTTAACTTCAAATGCTCACTAAGGTGTTCTTCCGAAAACTCCTTGTACGCAGACATTTTTTAACATAGTGTATGTTGATTTCCACCTGGTTGGAACATCAATGAGAGGTTGAGGTAGCCCTTGCGTAGAGATTGCCAACCTAAGTACAGTCTCAAAAATACATATTATAGTAGTTTAAAAATTTCTTGCTATGCATTTTTTTATTACCTAAATGTCGGAGCTCGCAATGTTTTTATAATTGCTCGTGCGCTGTCAACAATAATTCTCCGATTAGCATCCTTTAGGAAGTCATGTACTGCCAGTTGCATAGAATGGGCAGCACATCTGATGGATACTATCGAGTGAACTCGTACGTCCTTCAAAAGCTCGTCATCGTCAAAATCGTCAATAGGTTCAATATCAAGATCCTTGTTCAAATATTCTATAGCTTTTACAACATTCTTGCCATTATCTGACGTGACGGTGTATATTTCACTCTTCGAAACTGAAAACTCTTCCAATATACTCTCTATTTCCACACTTAAATTGAGACCAGAGTGTTTTTTATGCAACTCAATTAACCCAAGCGTTTTAACTTCAATGCGGTGGTCGATAATACTGGACATTAACTCCCAAGATTCCTTTGTTGTGCCTCGATGCGATATCGATTTTCAGCGAAAGTATTTTGTTCTTTAATACTTTTGAAAGATTTATTTTCTCAAGCTCATATTTGTCGCTTACATGATGCATAACGTTGCATGATGAAATAGGGTTCATATCCAGACCGCTAAAAATTTGTTCCGTCAACTTTTTAAATGGAGCCGAGTCTAAGAGAGCGAATGGCGCTTTCTCTTCTGTTACCAGTTGCACACATGCTTCTTTTACTTCTGAAGCAGAAAGAGCAATGGACATTTTTGTTTTTTTTTTTCCTTAGGCTCGTCTGGATCTTGCTCATCAATTTCATTTTTGTATTCGCCTGGATGAAGCTCCTGCAAATGCCTTCTTAAGTTGGTGAAGTAATTTCCTTTAAAGAAACGGCCACAAAGTTTGCATTTTGAGACATTTTCGTCTGATTCGAAATTAAAAAATTCACGGATAACAATATCACTTTTACGACCCATCGCGATCAGAAATCAAATGAAATGAAGAAACAAGCAAAGATAAGCTCTCACGAGATGAGTGATGCTGCTTAAGGCATTTCTTATCGCAAGCAAAGTTTCCACTGAAAGAAAAGACTACAGTCCGCAAAACTCGACTGTGAGATACCCTGTACATACAAAGTTTGGTGTCTCGGAGATATAAGGGTTCATCCAGTAGGTCAGACAGACATGGTTATATACACTCAGCTATTGACGCTGATAAAAAATATATTTGTATACCTTATGGGGTTTGCCACGGCTACTTTTGCATGTTACTCGTATTTTTATTTTTTTTAAATTTAATATACCCTTTGTACTTTTTTATATTTTCTAAAAGCTGATAAGCAGAGCAATTCTAACGGGAATTACCTGTTACTCGTAAAGATAAGGTATACAAAAATACAGTTGTTGTTGCAAAAATTGGTGTACAGTGCACTCACGAAACTCTATTGCAAACATCGCTTAATGCTAAAGCGAATATCACATAGAGCAAGTTCATACTCAATCATTCACAAGGTGGTTTGTGAGAGGGGGGAGGAGTGATTGAGCAACATAGTTCCGACTCTCCTTGACTGCGCCTTTAAATATACATGTCACTTTTGAAAATACACCTTTCGGCTTAAAAGATATAAGGATTCAATTTTTATTTTCAATTTATATTATAAAAATTGAAAAATAATTTTTATTTTCTGTTTTTAAAATAAAAATTTAAAAATTTTAATTTTTATAATAAAAATTGAAAAAAAATTATTTTCCAATTTTTATAATAAAAATTGAAAATAAAAATTATTTTTCAATTTTTATAATAAAAACTGAAAAATAATTTGTATTTTCAATTTTTATTATAAAAATTGAAAAAAAAACTTTTATTCTATAATTTTTAAACAAAAATTGAAAAATAACTTTTATTCTATAATTTTTTATCAAGTTTCTAATAACTCTTATTTGCGGTCCCTGGTAATTCGGGCATGTGAAATAGCTATGAAGATATGTACGTGTCAAGATTATAGTTAGAAACGCGTGTGAAGCTAACGGAACTTGACGAAGGGCAAACCGAGCACAGAGCGAGTGGCCTATATAAAGGGCAGCCGCCTGCATGCATTAACCAAAAGTAATTATCAAAGCGTGGAAGATGAGTCATCACCCACGACGTCAGCAGAGCAGCGAGCGGTCGGCCACGCGTTTGCCATTGCACCCGCGCCGAAGCTCTAGGAAGCCCCCCAGCTGGAGCTGGCAGCGGAGATGCTCATCACCCTGCCGGACGTTCTGGAATTGACGGCATCACTGATAATCGATCGGGCTGTGGAAGCCGGGCTGACGCCGCCACCCACGTCGTCGTCAGGTTCGGCAGGAGTGACGTTTCGCTGGCCAGAGGTCGGGCAGGAGGAGCCGGCGAGACAGGAGCAGCCACGGGCGCAGCCACTGTCGCACCCATCGGCACAGCCACCAGCGCAGCCACCGGCGCAGCAGAAGGAGCCACGGCAGAGGAAGGAAAAACTGTTCCAGGAGTTGGTGGGGATCGCATGGCCGCGCGAAGTGGCCTAGGAGGCCCGATGGTATAATCCCCGGCGGCGGCGCATATGCGTGATGTGGTGCGAGGGGGAGCACTACAAAATTAAGGCGGGGCAGGGGCGAATCCGCGTGTACAAAGAACAAAAAAAAGGGGAAAAAAAGAAATAAAAGCCAATTAAATAAAAATCCATGTGCGTTTCGTTTCCTCGAAGAGAGGGGGGAGTGTGAGGAGCAATATTGTTCCCCACACCACTTGAATTTCAAGTCCGCCCATGGGAGAACAGTTAACACAACTTAAGACTGTTGAGCACAGGCACCGTTAACATGACGAGCGGTGAGCGAGCATCGTTGAGTGAGCAGCGAGAGCATCTGCCGTTACTTCTACGGATTGGGCCTATAAAAGCGCATGCAATCGCTGACTCGGGAATCAGTATCGAGCCAGCACTCCTTGTGACAACAGGAGCGAACATCAATCCTTGCTGCCGCCGGATCAAGCCATCAATTCTTGCTGTCGCAGAATCCATTCGCAGCCCGTGCCACACATATCGAGAGACGAGAGATGGCCGAGGAGCCACCCGTCCGGGAGGAGCAGCTTTCCCGACAATAGAAGGATCCCTATCGGATTTCATCGAAAACCCGAAGGACGACGACCAGGACCTCAGGTACGAGCGGCCGCAGAAACCAGCATCCAATCATTTATTGAATTACTTTATAACTTAATTTAAAGAGTCGGCCAGGAGCCGCAAATAAACAATTGAAATTGAATTCTTCTGAGTTATTATTTATTCGCAAGACTGCAACTAATAAATTCGTTGCACGAACCTACAGAGTCGACCGAGTTAGCCCGGCCTAAAGGATCGTTACATGATGATGTGCCAACAAATTGCTTGCCTTTGCGAAAGCTTAAGCAGTCGTACCATCGTATTTAAACGAGCTTGCGATATCTTTATATGGCGGCAAGAAGTTTTTTTGACCAATTGATTAAATTGTTGTTGCATTGTGTGCAAATGGTCTGTGGTACCCAATCCCCTTCTCTCTTATTATGGGCAAATTGAAGTATTCCTCGTAAATAGCGGCAGTTCCAGGTGATATTTTACGTATGCTCCGTGGGCTCGTGAATTTTCCACACACATAACGAAATGCATTTAAACCGACTGCACACTTGTTTATTTTTAATTTTAAAGCACTGCAATCAAAGATTACCACCTATTTTGCGCGTTGTCAAAGTTAAAGTAATCAATGCCAAACCAATGCAATCTATACAAATTTTGAGTCTTCAGCGAGATGTACTCAGTCAGTGATTGATATTACGGTACTTTACAGCGGTACTTACTGTTTTAAGTAAGAACAGGTGCAGTGGTCAGAGTTAAACATAGACTTGCAGACTTATGTACACTCACTCGCATATCTCTGCGTACATAGTACATTTTTTCGTTATCTTAAGTTTAAAATTAAAAATAAATAATAACGCATTGTTTAATTTTTCTAAAAATATTACGTCATTGAAGACAATAAATTAGATTTACGTTTAAAAAAAGAAAGACCGAACAATTTTTGTTTAAAGCTTAACTTTGAAATTTTTACGCGAGTGTACATATGTTGGAATTTAATAAGCGAAAGCTTTGAATAATAATTGTAATTGTATTCTTAAATACATAAATCTATTAATTAAACATGTTAAACTCAGATTAAATGTACAGTCAGTCAATAAAGTTTGTATGCACCCTTGTTTTTGCTTTAACTGCTATGTTAGTCAAGTTATCACAATAAAAAAAATATATTTGGAAAGGTCGTGTAAATTCCGTTTGAACTACACAAAACTTTCCTTAACCCATTGAGTGCCCTTGGAAAATTTCGAATTTATGTAAAAGTCACTTTTCAAAACTTTTTTCCTCGATTTTTTCCAAAAATTTTGGGATGCAAAAAAATTCTTGGAACAATTCAAGGAGTAACTGCAAAAGAAAATTTTCAAAAATATTTTTGCTAGTATTTTTTATAATTTTTGAAAATCCTAAAAATGACCATTTTAACCCATTTTTCCTCATTTTCATGCAAAAAGTGCCTTTTTTGCAGTTTTCAAAAAATTATAAAAAATACTAGCAAAAATATTTTTGAAAATTTTCTTTTGCAGTTACTCCTTGAATTGTTCCAAGAATTTTTTTGCATCCCAAAATTTTTTGGAAAAAATCGAGGAAAAAAGTTTTGAAAAGTGATTTTTACAAAAATTCGAAATTTTCCAAGGGCACTCAATGGGTTAAGGAAAGTTTTGTGTAGTTCAAACGGAATTTACACGACCTTTCCAAATATATTTTTTTTATTGTGATAACTTGACTAACATAGCAGTTAAAGCAAAAATAAGGGTGCATACAAACTTTATTGACTGACCGTATATAACCAAATATTATTAATTTGACATTGTTGTGAAAATGATGTAAAAATATTTTTTTTGGTACCCTTTTATTTTGTAATAGTTAATTTTTTCGTCAAGATTTGTATGCTAAAGCTACTCAAAATAACAGGATCTTCATTTTGGTATACGTAAAGATTTTATTTTGTTGACATATTGACCCAAACGACCACTAAACTTCAATTAATCAATTTTGGCGGCTTTCGCTTTGTGAACCAGTGCTTGGGTAAAATAAGTTCTGTGAAGGCATCAAATTAAACTACTTAAAATGGATGAAGATAACAACGATTTTCCGCGTGTAACACGTGCACGAACTCGCCGCGTTTCCACTCTCGATGTGGACAGCCGACCGTCGACGCCGCACAGTGGGTTGCTCATTTTACTTTGCAAAAATCATAACTTTTGAACCAAATGAGATAATCGAAAAACTTTAATATCATTTGATAGATAACTCTTCAACCTATGAAACAAGTATTTAAGAAAAGTGCCACGCCCCCTAGACACTCACTAAGGGGCTATCAAAGTTGAATTTTGTGAAATTTGTGAAAAAATAAATTTTATGGCACCTAAAAATAAATATTTTTTAAAATTTTTGATTTTTTTTGTTTCATTTTAAAGGTTTATATATTTAAAAATTATTTTTAAAAAGTTTAAAATCAATTTTTTTTTTTTTTTAATTATTTTTTGTTTTCCGGTGTGAATTATCAGAATTGCATATGTCGACCTAATTCCTATGACATCTATATGATATAGTAGTCCGATTTCAACCAATCTGACATATTATGAACGGGGGGTAGTCTTCTACATTCAGACCAAATTTGGTTCAAATCGGACCACGATATAATATAGCTGCCATAGGAACAATCGATCGAACTATGCAATTATGCCGCGTGTTTTTTTTTGTGAGGTTGAATTAGTTTTTTTTAATTTAACCTTCTTAGGCGGATCCGGGCGGGTACAAAACCATGTATAGTTATTAAGAGAAATGAATTCTGAAGCGTTTTTTAGTTATTCTAAAGAGGTGTTGTTTGTACAAATTGAGTTTTTGTCTACCAAAGTTCAAAAATAGGCTAAATCTAGTGTTTTGCAGGACTGCAGGCCGAACAACTCGGCCAACCTTATAAGGTTGACCCATTTAAATTTAAATGATGCGGCCAATGATGCGATGCTGGAGCAGAAGAACCAACGCGTTGCATCGAACAAGAAGACAAAAACTGCCGTACGCTTTAAGTCGAAAACTCCCAGCGAAAAGGCAGCGAAGATCAGGCTGGCTGTCAAGCATGCCGGACAAAGAGCCTCAATCACTGGCTCGCAAATTATCGACTCAACCTCCTCAAGCGGTGGCAAATGCCCAGAACACAAAGGCCAAGAAGCAGATCGTTAAGCAGAAGATGCCCAAGTATGTAACCAGTGGTGCAGGTGTCGCCATCGAAGAGCTCGGACAAGGAGAATCGTCATGATGTGAAACTGATTAAAACTAATAAACATTATTGTGTAGAATCCGCCGTAGACAAGGACGGCATTGAGCTGATCAAGACGGAGCCCTGCACTCCGCTTCAAAAGGATTTCAAAGAAGTTCCATCAACGCCATACAGTTGGCCACTGGGGGACAGTCGAATTTCAATCGTAATCCAGACACGGAGTCGGCACTGCGATTAAAGAGAGAAATATTTGGTAGATCATCAAAATAAGTATACATATTAGTTTGTTAGTCGTTGGTCGGACAATCCGATGTCTTCAATATTTTCAAAAGAGAAATATTTAGTAGATCATCAAAATAAGTATACATATTAGTTTGTTAGTCGTTGGTCGGACAATCCGATGTCTTGAATATTTTCATAGTTTTTTTCTTTTTTGTTTCTGTTTTCCTTACTAATATTAATTTTTTCAAAATTACTTGAATTGTGAATTCATCTTTTGTTTGATTGATATCTTTTCATTTTTATTTTCTTGCCACTATTACTTGAAATTTTTCTTTTCGTTATGCATTAAAAATCCGATAATTTCTACATTTGTTTAAAATTATACAACACTAAGAATAATTGTAAGATAAAAACCTAACTTTTAAGCATGTTTATGAGCTCTGTATTATCTTAATTCCGTTTGTATCCAGAAGCTGAAGAAGAATGTCCTATTTCGCTAAAAGTGCTTTCAGACGAGGATTTTTTAACCGACACTTTTTGTCAAAAAACTGTCGGTGTCGTGTAAACACACAAAATTTTAAAGTGTCGGTGAGAAACCGACGCTCACCGATGGAAATAGAACACGTTCTATTCCATCGGTTTTTTGCGTCGGTTAAACCGTGCCAGTAACATCAATACGTTAACATCGCACTTTTTTGGTATTTTTTTGTGCTTTTCGGCAAAAATAAAGTGTGCGCGAACAAAAATTGTGTTGAGTGTGACCAGCTTCCGTGAAAAAAAAAACCGACGGGATTTTGGTGTGAACACCGATGCGAATAGTGTGAATGGCAACACTCACCGACGGTAAAAAAGTGTCGGTTAAAAAATCCTCGTCTGAAAGCAACTTAAAAAAAAAAAAAAAGAAGTGTTATCGACCTAACAACTTACAAGTCAATTTCTATTTGTATTGTTTTTTTTTTTATACTATAATTATGATTTCTTTTAAAACTTTGATGGGAAGACTCGATATATCGGTATTATTTGGAGATGTGTTGACAAATTGACTAGTTTCTTTTATCTTTTATAAAAGTCAATGGTTTATTTACAATATTCGACATTAAGATATTGATAATAAACTCGAATCACACGATTGGGATTTACATCACTACTGATGAGCAATCCACCAACTTTAGTCTGACGCCATCTATTGTAACGTATTCGCAATCATTTGCTTAGACTGCTAGCTCCATCTGGCGTTTTGCGTTTGCAGCACCAATCGAAATAAGACAAGTTGGCAGCCCTTACAGTGGCGCGCAAATCAAATGTTTGCCCAAATCATTGAGAATAAGTGACAGTGTGCATTTGTTGTTAACGCCATTTAGCAACAATTATGTGATGCTATGTGGCTAAAAGCTTTTGCACTCCACTCCAGTTCCCAAACTGGGCCCATTTTGTTATTAACAATTTAACCTTCAGACAATTATCATAAGTATGCGAGTGCTCGCGATTTGCTTATTCGAAATCATTTGGTTTCGTTTTCCATTTCAGATTTGTGTGATAAGCAAACGAAAACGTTTGTTTTCAATTGCCTCTGTGTACATGCACACATAATACATACATACGAGTGTACATTCATAAATACATACATTTGTATGTAAATTCAAGAAAAAAAGGTTTCCATTGCATTTTTTTTCACTCACGTTTTTTATTTTTTTTTGTTTACATTAGCCCAGCCCGCAAAGCACAAGACTCCAAAAGAAAAAAATGATGATAAAAAATACATATGTAGATAAGTTTGGGTGAACGCATCTAAAAATTAATTAAGCAAATTCGAACCAAAAACCAAAGTTATGTGCATTAATTGTCGTGCCTTTCGTGATACGATTAATCATCGTATCGTCCTGCACGTGACGATTGCAGCGTATCGCATTTGCATTTGTATGTACGTATGTACATACATATGTAAGTATGTAAGAATTTTTAAAAACGTGCACAGTGGAATTTTTGGTGTCGTATAAAAGTTTTGCTAAAAATTTTTTTTTTTTAATATTACAGTCCTACTTAAAATGTGATAGCCTTACCAATCCAAATTTATCTACTGACATCTGTGCACACACTCAGAGCAAGATAAATTCGAACACATGAAAATTTAAAGCAGGGATGCCCATCGCCTATGCACACGACGCACATTTGTTATTGTTTTGCACATGGGATATGGGAAGTGTGTGAGAATACACATTGGTAAGCTTCTGGCGCACATTGGCAAATTACACAAACAAATTTTGCACATTACGCTTTCGGTCGTCTTTTGTTGCTGGCAAAAAAAAAAAAATTTTGCATCGTTGCTTTCCGTCCACTTTCGTTGCTGGCAAAACAAAAACAATTGCATTGCATCGTTTTGCTTTTGCTGATCCGAATGTATTTTGTTGTTGTTTTCTCGTTTGGTGTACACCGAAAAAGAAGAAGTTTACTTCGTTGTGAAACGTGTGACGCTTGTGTTTTTTTTTGAAGAAACATGTTCTTATTTTTTTTTTTAAATAAAAAAAATTTTCGTTTCATGTGTGCGTGCGCATTTTTTTTATTTGTATTGGTGCGTGAACATTAATAAAGCAGCTTTGGGCACCCCTGATTTAAAGTATTGCTCTCATACATACACTGGCGAACAGATTTATTGGCACAGCAAGCATTTTGACATTTGGGGGTTTAATCTGCGCCGGTTTCGTTAACATATTGGCATCAATGGAAAGGTCATTTAAATTCCGTTTAACTGACACAAAACTTTCCTTTACCCATTATGTACCCATTAAAAATTTAGAATTTTTGTAAAGGTCTACTTTTGAAACTTTTTTCCTCGGGCTTAAGCAAAAAATGTTTTGCTGCCAAAAAATTCTTTAAACAATTCTAAGAGTGACTGCAAAAAAATGTCTTCACTTACATAAGCCCAATTTACACGATCGGTTTCCGACCGACACTTTTTGACCGATTGAAAATGTTGCCGAAAAAATGCACCAAAAAATACCAAAAAATTCCATTTTTACGTATTATGTTCACTCCGATGACACACCGACGCTCTAAAATTTTGCGTGTTCACACAAGACCGACGATTTATTTACGTAAAGTGTCGGTCGGAAACCGATCGTGTAAATTGGGCTTTACTATATTTTTTTATGACTGTTTAAAAATTGCTGAAAAGGAGGAAAAATTAAAAAAGTGGAGTTGACTGTATGTACATACAAATGTATCGTGCGGGCCCATGAGTATATCTCTTTTATCGTAAATTTCGGGCTGAACTTTGCCAGGCCTAAAAAATACGGCCCGCGCCCACCTCTAAGCGTGACCCCTCTCCCCAACAGTGTTGCCATTTAAGCAACCTCATAACGTGGGGTTTTAGCTAGAAATATGTCGTTTTTTTTTAAACTTCATGAGACTTATAATAAGAAAATTTATATATTTTCTATTATGGACTAAAAAGTCAGAATGGTTGATATATTGAAATATCTTAACAATAAAACTATGCATATTAGAAAAGGTAATTTAAAAAAAACAAAAACAAATAATTTCAATCACTAACTTATTATCAGCATTTTCTTATACATAATAAGCTTAATGCAAAGCTGTTAAATACATTTGGATTTTTTCTTTTCAAGCAGTTTTTATAGCTTATTTTTTTTAGCTTTTCTAGCTACATTTTCTTTTGTCAAATTAGCTATTTTATCTCTTGGAATTCTGACAGCACT